>OY755171.1:5151537-5319770 GCA_963576735.1 Bedellia somnulentella
GGGGCGTTTAAGGGATTTTTGGGCGATGAGATTGGAGACCCATCACCAACAACCTTTATTTTTCCATCTTTTCCCCACTTAACTTTCCATGGCTACCCCATCTAGGGATTTAAAGCCGTGAGTATACATGTATGTATGTATTGTAAAAACGTCAGATTTCTCATTAGTTTTTCGGCTTACGAGAAAAACATTCAACATAATTAAGACATTTGATACTAGTAATTATTGTGATAAAGCAGGAAACCAATTTGGAAATCAAACCTTTATGTAATAAGTTTATTCTTTCACTTTTTTCTGCTTTAACTATCAGCTGTATAAAATGGCCCATTTTGCCGTGTAGTGTCGGTTTAGAATAACACTACCCCATTTCTACCCATGGTTGATCGTAAGAGGGGACTAAGGGTCTAGGGGCTAATTAAGAAATTTTTGGGCGATGTGGTTGGAGACCCGGCACCAAAATCATTTATTGTTACCATCTTTTCCACAATCAACTTCCAAAAGTGGTTGAGGAATTTCTCATTCCAAAGCTCTGGCTACCCCGTTTAAGGTATTTATAGCCGTGAGTATATATATGTACTGTATAAAAATAGCTCATCGTTAATCTTTGATTCCACATAACTTTCAAGAAAAACCAGAATTTCTAGGGAAAATGCCCCGTATCCTTTACTGCATCTTCATTTAGAGTTTTATGTTTTTTACGCACTAAAATAATGTCATTGAAATGTATACTAATATAATTTCAAGGTGAACCTAGCTCTAATTGTTCATCGTCAAAAACATTTGACTTTTGATATGATGAATCTTTGTCATGTAATAGGAAAAAAGAACAAAATTTGGGATATCCCATAAAAATGCCTCACCAAAATGAATGCAAATAAATTGTGTATTTTATACATTTATAAACCATTACAAAAATATACGTGTAAGATGACAAATTTTCTTAAAAATTAATTCTAATAATGCCTTATCTCAACAAATATATTACCTAGTGTACCATAGGTTTTAAATGTCACACAAACGTAAGCGATGTGAAATATTCATTGTTGTGTCCGAACGGAGAAACATTTAATTCTTAATAACGAATACCACAGCTGCAATTTCGGAAATGCATTTCGTTATATATCAAGTATGTAAAAATGCTGAATAGGCCTTTTGTACGACGTATATTTCACAGTTTGAAAGTTGTGGGAGCCGATGAATGATGGATCTATATGCTGATGATTTCCCAAAATTTTCAATAATCAGTAATAAATTAAATCATTATAAAAGAAAATATATTACCAGCCTTCTGTTTCCCACTGCTCGGCAAAGGTCTTTCTCTCCTTCTTCACTCCAGGCTTTCTTGAGCGGTCTCCCACCTTATCTTATACCAGAAACCTAATTCGCCACTGCATATTTTTCTATAGTCTCTGCCTACCCCAATGGGAACTAACGGCGTGAGAATATGTATGTATGTATGTATGTATATTTTTCTAGGTAAGCCCAAAATATACATGTGGAAACAGCAAAGATATACTGGCCAGTACACCCTGCTGTGTACCAACTTATAATTTGTATCTATGCTTAACTCGAAAAACATTTACACTCCGCGATGTAGGAATATGAGTGAGACGCTGCTATGTGCGTTTGAGTCCGCAGTAGTGTGCGCTCTAACATGACTCCCACAGTACTCCCCTCCTAGTCGATACGACGATATCAAAGCTAGGAGGTACCTATTACCAATTACCAAATTCAGTGTGAGCAGTGAGGCCGGTGATTGCATGCCTGTAGATGCTCTGCTGAATGAATGGTGCGGTGAGGTAAGCGAGGAATAGAAGTTGCGGGTAGATCGAGAAATATAGTAGAAAGAAGCGTGTGTTCTTATCGAGGGGTCACCACTGTGGAAACAGCAAAGATATACTGGCCAGTACACCCTGCTGTGTACCAACTTATAATTTGTATCTATGCTTAACTCGAAAAACATTTACACTCCGCGATGTAGGAATATGAGTGAGACGCTGCTATGTGCGTTTGAGTCCGCAGTAGTGTGCGCTCTAACATGACTCCCACATACAAATGCAGAAAAATATTTAAAATTTCCATTATAGATAATTATTAGTTTACCAATGTTTACAATGTTGATTTTATACATTAATTTCATTAAAATCTTATTTTCCTCAAAATATTTTTCTTCTTCTGTATCACAAATATAATAGACCAGTTTCAGGTTTTGTAGCCATGATTTTCTATATCTGTGTTTTAAACATTTACCTTACATCTTACCGATTAGCTAGCATTAGGTTGTGCTATTCACAATTCTACAAATGCATGTCCCAATATTATTGAAAAGAATCAATATATCAAAAATTTAAAATTTTAATTGACATTAAAATGAAAATAGTTGTAATTGACATTTATTACACATAATTGTCGTAAAGGATACGACACTGAACCACCCCGCTTAATTATACTATATGGAATGAGACAGTTAAAAAGTCTGACTTTCTTAAAACCGTACCTACACATCGCAAAACTTTTCTGAACAGAAATCCATGACCAATATTCCACCCAACTATTTCACAAGCCATGATGTATTTGAATACGAGAAACTCCGTAAACTGCACATAATAAGCAACACTTATATGGCACGAATAGAAATTTCGAAGCGAGTCTTGAGAAGGTTCCCGCTGTCACTTGCATCTCATTCTGCATTTTACCAGCCACAACTGCATCGCTTTGCCAGCAATGTTTGCAAAATTGGACCAGACACATATTTCGAGAGACTTTTGTTAAAAGAGTTTTTCTATGGTTGTGATTTTTATATCAGCTTGAAAAAACTTTTTGTACTAGTTTTGTACTAGTAGGCAGTAATTTAGAATTTGTATGTTTGTATATATAAGTATTGTATAAGTTTACTAATTCATCCATTCGCAAGTAATGCATACGTATACTCTTTCTGTTAGTTCCCATTGGGGTAGGTAGAGACTATTGATATCGCCCTCTTTACAGTCCTGCCAAACCTCAGTTGGCTTTGTCTACATTTATAAATCTTTTATCACTTGCCCTAGTTTTCAGACTACTCACGTCCACCTTATCGAGCACATTGTCTAATGTCAATTTATCATATCCCTTCCGCCTTTGTTTTCAGTATTCTCTCTATTAGCTTAAAAACTTTATCTCACAATTATAACACTGGCCAACACTATTTTTGGTGCCGTTGTTTTAAGACCTGATTATGAAAGTAATTTCTTCACTGATTTCAAATATGTAATCAGTTTTTCTGTATCAGCTCTAGTTTTGAAAATATTAAAAAAAAAAAATTTTCAACGAAAAAACACATTTTTTATTAGTCAGTGTACAAAAAACTCCTCTTAATAGATTTTCTTTCATGTTTATGCATTGGGTTGTCTCTCATAAGAGCCCAGCAGTAATCAGCCATCATGTGAGTATCCCATCTACCCTGGTATCGATCCTCCATGACTTTGATGTCCTGATGAAACCGCTCTCCTTGTTCCTCACTTAAGTCACCCAGGTTATGCGGGAAGCAGTCCAAATGGCTGTGTAGGTAATGAACCTTGATGCTCATATTACATCCCAACTTTTGAAAGCAAGAAAGCATTTGGTTTACAATACTTTCATAATCTTCTGCCTTATGATTACCAAGGAAATTTTTGATCACTTGCACAAATGAGTTCCACGCAGCAAGTTCCGTTTCATTCATAGATGTTGCGAAGTTATCATCTTTAATTAACTGTCTTATCTGAGGACCGTCAAATATTCCAGCCTTGAGTTTTTCTGTGCTTAAAGCTGGAAATGCCCTCGTAATGTATTGAAAGCATGAGCCCGATTTGTCTAATGCTTTTACAAATTGTTTCATGAGACCAAGTTTTATGTGTAGAGGAGGTAAAATGATCATTTCTCGGGGGACTAAAGGTGTATTTATAACATTTTGCTTTCCAACAGCTAGGCTTTCTCTGATCGGCCAATTTTTTCGTACCCAGTGATTCGGTTTATCTCTACTATCCCAAAGACACATAAAACATGGATACTTTGTATATCCACCTTGCTGTCCCAACAGAAAATTAACCATTTTGAGATCGACGCATATAAACCATTGGTGGTTATCATATTTAATCTTTTCTAAAAGCAGTGCAATTGCTTCATACTCTTCTTTCATTCGGGTAGAATGAGCAATTGGAACACAAGCGTGTTTATTACCATTATGAAGCAATACACATTTGAGACTTCTTTTGGAACTGTCTATAAAAAGACGCCACTCAGTTGAGTCGTACTTTTGTAAACCCATTCTTGTTAATAAACCACCAATATCATTGCAATAAACAAGATTGTTATCTTCAGAAAAATATGGTAGCAAATCGCGTTCTCTTTGACGGTAAAATGTAACTCTTGTGTTTGGTGAAAGCAAATTCTTCTCTTTTAATCTAGAAGCCAACAATTCAGCACGCTCCTTTGAAAGATCTAGATCCCTTATCAGATCATTAAGCTCACCTTGTGAAAAAAAACGAGAGGTTCGATTCAACTCGCCATAATCACTGTCGATCTCGGGATTTGCTTGGATTTCGTTATATTGTTCCACTTCGATATCTGGCAGCGAGTGGTACGTAGGCACAGGGACACTTTCGGAATGAGGTACAGGTCTTTTCGCTGATGGTATATCAGGATATGTCCATTTACTTCTATTCTTTCGATTTATGCCGACAATCTTAACCAAACAGAAATAACAGTCGTTGAAGTGATTTTGTTGTTCCCTCCAAATCATCGGTATCCCAAATTTCATACATCTTCTTTTGCAATTTGTCCATTGTCTCAAATGTTCTCTGCATGTTTTACACACAAAATGGGGCACCCAAGGCTTATCTTGATGCTCAATAGATAGGTTGAAGTATGCGAAATATGCATTTTTCACGAACTCTGTTATGGGTTTTCTGTTTTCCTCAAACGTATATTCACCACAAATATAACAAAATGAATTAGGATTGGTCAAACAACATCTTGATGAGCTTGCCATTATGCCAAAACAACGAAATTGATGAAAATAAAAGAATTGCGATACTTTGTTGAAGTCAAAGTGACGAAATTTTAAAATTGAGGGTAGTTATGAAATTAGAGCTGATACAAAAATGGCAGTTGTAGGTTTGTCATCAGAGACACGTTCAAAAACAATATCTAAACAAATTTTTACCGCACCAAAAAAAAAGTTTTTTTTTGTTGGCCAGTGTAATCTATTTATATCTATTTCAATAGCTCATACTGACATTAAACAAAAAACTAATCACATCCTTCACTAAAACTGTATAGATTTCAATGTGATCATTTACACTAGAATTTCTTTGAATTTAGCTTTTAACTTAACATAATATTCACGGCTATAAATCCCTACAAGTGGTAACCAGAGCTTCTGAATAAGAAAATTCTCAGCCACTTTTGGAAGTTGTGTAGGAATAAGATTGTTAAACAAAGGTTTATTGTGATAGGCGTTCAGCCGCATTTCCCACAAATCACTTAAGAGCCCCATTACCTTCAGCCACCTCTTACGGACACCCACGGGAAGAAATAAGGTAGTGCTATTCCAAGAAATACTACACAGCTTAACTAACATTACCACGCAATACTAGAGAGCTTAACTAACATTACCATGGACAAATAAGCATTGTATGAGTGTAAGTACACATAATGTTTTGGCTAACTGTATTGTTTCCTTATCGAGTTTTTAACTAAAATAATAAGAATAGCTTAAAAATGTCTTAAATATTTGGATCTATTGCAGTACATTTTCTCGTCTTTATCTTAATTAATGTTTAAGAAATTCGTGCTTAAATATATTGAAAACATAAAAAAACTGTCTGATACAATACATACATATACTCACGACCATAAATCCAGAAAAAGGGGTAGCCAAACTTTACTTTAGAGCTAGAAACTCTTCAGCCACATTTGGAAGTCTAATAATTAAAACTAGATTATTTTATCTTGAAAATTGTTAAATCAACACCTTACTTACATGTCATATCCACAATTTACTTTAAATTCTTTTGCCTTCCAAAACAAAGCAATTTATCAGGAAAATATCTTTCACTTTGTAATTTTAGCCTCGCTCTCCTTAAAACGTATAATGATCCTACTTAAAACATCACAGAATATTAACGTGAGTTTACAAATTGAAGTAACCGTTTTCTATGTCAGCTTAAAAGGCTTCGTAAGGTTGTAAACGAAGTAACATGAGATCAAATTTCTGCCAACTAACAAGGCTCAGATATATACGTAATGGTGACTGTGAGATATTGCGCTAGAATGAAATGTTCACCTCAATTTAATTTTCGTGATGTGTTCGTTGAAATACTTCTGTATTCTTTATACTTTTCTTTAGGTTTATTATTATTAGTAAGAAGGTTAATCATGGAAATGGTGGAATTAAAATCATTGTTGTTAATGGGTTTCAATCAATTTGCTTTGTAAATAAATCTTAGATCTGTATCATATCGTAAGACATATTTGATTATTATTCTAAACCGTCATTACATTACGTACAGTATATACCATAACATTATCATCAATATTAGGGTGAATAACCCAAATGCTAGCACTGCACCAATTTATCATCACTCCCAATAAACAATTAAATTATACGTTTTTCGCTATTATATTTGAGTTGCCAGTTAGAAAAATAATCAATTTGGGGTTTTTTGAATCATATTACTTGGAACACCACACTTTCCAACATCAAAATGGCGACATTGGTGTAACAAAAAGTTTGCGTCCCGTTCTGGAAAACTGATTTGTCTGTTCGTTGTGATCGAAGGTAAGTTGATGTGTTTACATTGCATGCTTTTATATATCTATAAACAATTTTTTTACTGAATCTTTTGATTTATCTTATATTTGAGATATTTAACAGGGTATATCCGAAAAGACGAAATTAAGGTTATAATGATTTTGTAGTAAAACACGTGGTGCTGAGATTTGGGTTTAATTGTTTTGCAAATTCCGTATTATCAGCACTGGTGCTGATAAGTGGGCAATTGTATGTAAATATATATTCTACATTTTTTTATTCTCAACCGTATTTTCTTTATGCACAAAATTCAAATTATTAGTCAAAAATTGTTTACACTCTCGAAATCCAAATCTTAGCATGGTGCTGAAACTGCATTTTCCAATAATCAGCACTGTGCTGAGAAATGGATCAAAACTATGCTGATAATTTGGTTTGCTTAGAATTTTATAAGCATTTTATTTTCAGACCCACTTACCTACCTACCATGAAATCAAAGAAAAAAGACAACACAAATAAAAGAAAAAAATACACAAAGGAAAAACTTCAACTTGCTTTAGATGCTGTAAGAAAGGGTATGTCTAAAAAACTGGCTTCAAAAACATATAACGTACCAAGAGGAACAATACAGTCACGGTTAAGAAAGCCTTGCAAGGATCTACCAGGCCCTAAACCAATATTGTCAGACGAAGAAGAGACAATTTTGGTACAGTGGGTTATAGATTGCTGTCGGAAAGGATTCCCAAAAAGAAAGTCTGATTTACAATTAAGTGTAGCAAATTTCTTAAAGAAATCAGGAAGAGATAACCCATTTAAAGATGATATTCCTGGAAAAAAATGGTACGATCTTTTCATGCGACGCCATCCAGAATTAAGCGAAAGAACTGCTGAAGCTGTAACGTCGGCGAGTGCTAATGTTTCAAAAGAAGACATACAAGGCTGGTTCAAAAAAATCGAGGTGTATCTTAAGGAGAATAACTATTTTGACATCCTACAGGAACCATCTCGCGTATTTAATGGGGACGAATCTAACTTTCAATTATGCCCGAAAAGTGGCAAAGTAATTTCACTGCGAGGAGAAAGAGACGTCTATGAGATCGACCATGCTACAGCTAAAACAGCCCTAACAGTCCTTTTTACGTTTGGCGCCGACGGAGATATAACACCTCCTCTAGTTGTGTTTCCCAACAAAAGACTTCCAAAGGAAATTACATCATCAGTTCCAAGTCAGTGGGGCATTGGTTTGAGTGATACGGGCTGGATGAAATCAGAACTTTTTTACGATTACATCAAGAATGTATTCTATCCATATCTCATCAAAAGAAACGTACAATTTCCCGTCATATTATTCGTAGATGGTCACAAAACACACCTTAGCCTAGAAGTAAGCGAATTATGCTGCAAATTGGAAATTGTACTCATTGCTTTGTATCCCAATGCTACGAGGATACTTCAGCCAGCCGACGTGTCAGCTTTTAGACCCCTCAAAGTTGCATGGAAAAACAGTGTCTTGAAATGGAGAAGAGATCACCCATTGGAGTCCCTTACAAAGAACAATTTTGTACCGGTTCTCAAAGATGCTTTAGAGGTTGGCATTAAAGATTCTACGGTAATCAGTGGATTTAGGACTACTGGCTTATGCCCATAGAATCCTGAAGCTATCAACTACAAAAAATGTCTGGGTAAAGGAAGTAAACCATATGAAGAACCAAATGAAGACAAATTAAAACCGAAAAAAAATGTTATGACAGCTGAGACTTTTGAAAAAATCGTTGGGCAAGAGCAAATTACATATCTTAAAACGATGCCATTTGAAAGTTTTTCAGAACCAGAGAGAATCTTAAAAAAAATATGTCAATATTTTGAAGAAAATGAAACTGATGTGTCCACTTCACAAAAAGATGTTTCCCAGATTGATGATATTGAAGAAATTGAAATTCTATCTATTGATCAGTTACCAGTTACATTAGCAGAAGATTTCGAGGATGAAAAACAAATTAATAACACCGTGGTAACGAGTGAAGCACCTGAAAAAAAGAATGAAGATTGTATTGAAAGTAGTCAGTTGGTTTATCTTGATAATCAATCGTTTTTACCGAGCCCAGTCAAGTTACAGGATGTATTGATTACGGAAAAAACGCCTAAACGGAAAAGTTTGAGGAATGTACAACGATCATCATTTGTTCTTACATCAGCTGAATGGCAGAAAACTGAAAATGATAAATTAAAAGCTAAACAACTTAAAGAGGAAGAACAGGAGTCACGAAAGAAAAACAGGTTGCTAAAACAACAGGAAAAAAAGAAATTGAAAGCTGAAACTACAAAAAATAAGACTGATAAAACAAAAATTAAAGAGACAAAAGCTAATAAAATCAAAGAAACAAAAAAACAAGACTCGACCAAACAAGAACAAGACTCAACCGGACAAGACCCAACAGGACAAGACTCAACCGCACAAGACTCAACCACACAAGACTTAACCGCACAAGACTCAAAAGTTATAATACACCAGGTAACGATTCATGATGTCCCATCTAACAAGAAACGAAAAGCTGAAGATGAGTTTAAGTTTCCACCACATAAAAGGATCCAACTTATTTCGGACATTACACTAAATCCCCCAAGCGAGACTAGGTCTTTTCAAGTTGGTCAAGAAGATGTCAAGCCAATTGGTGATCCACTGGACAAAATAATAAATAATAAAAGAAAGAATTACTCTAAAAGTAAATAAACAACAAAACTTATCCTAACTAACTTATCTAACTAAATAATTAAAACTAAATATAAGTATAGGCTTCATAATAATATAATATGGAAAGCTCTGTCTGATTTTAATAGTTTTGTTTGAAGTATTTATAATTGAATAGTTTTTTCTGATACTTCGATTAACAGGGTAAATTATTAAAAAAAAACAATAATACAGATTCTAATAAAAACATTGTTTTAATTCATTAACAACTATATATTGATGATGATTGGTGATGGTGCTGATATTTGGCCCACTCTATGTTCATAAATGGTGATCATGGTGCTAATAACTGGAGATAAGGTGTTTTTTTTAAAATTCTAATTCAGAAAATATAAATATATAGGCAGAATACTTTTTTCGATAAAAATAATTTACTTAATTAATTGGGAATTATATTAAATTCGTCATAATGGACAAAAAAGTATTTATATACATAAATAAAAGGGCTTTAATCAGGACTACTCTTAAAGTGCTGATAATTGGTTCCTTCACCCTATACTCATTTGATTTAGTTGGAGTAAACCATGACTAATGACTGTAAATAGACCATCTTTTTAACCACGACCATTTTTTAGAGCTACGTTGACTTATCTTTACACAGATTATGTTTCATTATTCTCTTTTAAAATAATAAAATTGTTTCGGAAAAAAGTAATGTTATTGTAGTATATTAAACAAAAATTCTCTTTCTCTAGTGTATTCCAAAAACTGGCAGTTATATATATATATATATACTATCACTGGTATATATATATATATATATCACTGGTTATATATATAACCAGTGAGCAACCGTGATAGCCCAGTGGGTAGAACACTCGCTTATCTTGCAAACGACTAGTGTTCAAATCCTGGGTCGGGCCTACACCAATTTGTCTTTTCTAAAGACATACGTGTGGTTAATTTATCATGGTTGTTAACGGTGAGGGAAAACATCGTGAGGAAACCCACATGGCTGAGTTGTACTTAGTCATGTGACAGTGTATTCGTACAAAACGGCGATAGGCCTGCCCCCTATCACGTGAGTACACTGTCCATGCAAAACGTGGGTACTCTGAACACCAGGTGACAAAGTCACGTGATGTTCAGAAGTATATGTACCTCTGCCAACCCCTTCGGGGATATTCGGCGTGAACGTTTATGTTTTATGTTTTTATATGTATGTAATTTCAAATGGACATGCATCCAAGTAGAGTAAAATTTTGTGCAATATAAAGAACTACCTACTTATTCTCTCACATTTCGTGGAATGAGGTTCATATGTTTTTGCCTCGGAACGGTGCAGGTAAAAAATGCTCCGCCAACTGAAAGTGACGTCGAGGTTCACAACACTGCAAAACGAAAAGGGCAGTTCTTATTTGGGTATGGAAAATATTATTTTTTGAACTAAAACATCGATACGATTCTATTTTGGCATAATATGCAAAGGTAATGATTTTGGCTAAGAAATATATAGATATATATTCTTTTCTTTTTCTTCTCAATTTATATTATTATGTAAACTAAAAGATTTATAAAAATCTCTATTAAGTCTTTTTCCTGCCTGTGCTATGTTTTATTATGTTGATGGTGATGTATGTAGCATAGTTTATCTGTCCGAAGTTTATCTATCCCATTTATACTAATTTCTATTTTTATTTCTTCCGTAATAGTTGTATACTTGATAATATTGGTGAAGATTTATAATTGGCACACGAATATTTATGTAGTAGTTTATAAGTTATATTATGCTGTTAGTCTAAATAAAATAAAAATAAATATTTTATTAAAAAACATCCAAAAGATTTTAATTTTGAAGAACCTTAGTTTCAATTGAGTAAGAAAGATATTGATTTTTACTAATAGATAATCTTACAACTTTGAATTTTTTTTTGTTTATGGAAATACACTATTTAGCTTTTAAAAGATTTTACGTTTGTTTTTATTTGTAGTACAAGTATTACAAATTATATTTTACACTTTTTGAATAATAGTTCACGAAAAAATACAATGCACTGTGCATTGTATTTTTTCTTTTATTCTCATGGGAAAAAATAACTGATTTTAAAAGTATCTTCTCATTTTACTTACTCCAATGTGTGCGTTACATAAAGAAAGACAAAACTTGATTTACTCTTATTTTCACATTAGTTTTATCCATTCACAAAATAATAATAATTGCATAACAGGAATGAACCGACATGAAGCGGTGCTTCTATTAAAAACCGCACCGTAACTCGGGCCTTTGACATATGGCAATATTGGAAAGAGATTTCATTTTGACGTATGCTTGGGAGCAAACTGCAGCTAAAGGAAAACACATTATCAAGGGCATTAGCAGGAATATAGCAGATAGTAAAATTGGCGATATAAAGTTGTCATTATAAAGAAGAACTATTGAATACTCAAAAACAGATCGCTAGGCGGTTTCTTGCATAAAAAGCTCCAAAAGATTATCTATAAAACCGGTTAAAATTATGTAATAGTTATGGAAACCCCTTTTATCTTGTTTTGTTGAGCTTATAAAATATGGTCAATATTTTTAACTGCTATCTTTGGACTTTTCATTAAATTGAGGGATATCTATTACAAAAATATGTTTTGAAATTATAATAGTAGGGACCCGTTTCATTTTTGTGCAATAAAACAAGCTACGAAACAAGCATACAAGAAACGTTTTTTATTTATTAATCTAATAATTTTATTAATAAAAAAAAATATATAAATTAATTATAAATCAATATCAATTTATAATCATATTTTTAAGAATTGAATGTTGAAGAACTAAACTCACAGCGCATCATCATGCCTGCTTGTCTGTCTGTCTGTTTGTAAAAGAATTAAATTTATTTGAATTTCAATATTTTTTAAAGAACTGAACATGTAACTAATTATTAAAATAAATACTTTTTGACATTAATTATTTTAGGAAGTTTGTGTGGGAATCAAATTTATTTAACTTCGAGTAAAAGAGTTGTGATAAACTCGTAATTTTTAAATCGTTATCCAATTCGTATACAAAGTTGCAAAGCACAGATCACATGTCAATAATATCTTCCAGCTCAACGTGATCCAATTTTCTCGACAAACCCGATGAATTTCAAATCAATACACGAACCAATGTATCAATATATATGAAGAGAGATTAATCCACAAGGGAGATCGTTTGTCACGTAGAGACACAGACTAAAAGTCATTCAGCCAAGACCTCTATGCCCACTCAGGCAAAAGTCAGCGTCGTCCCGATGGGATTAAACGGACATGAACAATGTCCGTAGTAAAAATTGAAGAAAATCCGTTCTAAGACACGCCTTGGATAGATTTAGAACTAAATACTTTGTAGGTTTGATTGACTTACACATGAATTTGTTTGCTTTTGGCTATAATAATTGTTAATAAGTTAATTTAAAATCACACAACAGAATTCATCATACAGATTTGAAATATTGAAATTTAGTGAAATTCTGCTTTTATATGATGAGGATACAGTGTAGTTTTGGCTTAGAATAAGACTTCCCCATTTCTACTCGTAGGTGATCGTAAGAGGCGACTAAGGGTATAGGGGCTTTTTAAATAATTTTTGGGCGATGTGGTTGGAGACCCATCAGCAAAAAATTTTTCATTATCCTCTTTTCCCAATCAACTTCCAAAAGTGGCTGAGGGATTTCTCAATCCAAAGCTCTGGCTACCTCATTAAGGCATTATAGCCGTGAGTAAATATATGTATGTGTGATGAGGATACACAAACTAAAAGACATCGAAAATAAGATGTTCCCACCAGCTGTTTAGTCTCTGCTTAGAACTCAACCCCATTTCTTATGGTGGGTGGCATATGATGTGACTAAGGGCATCTTTACAATTTTAATCGATTAAGATAAAGTGTATACAGACTCGAGCACCGTGGTAGGTCGAATGAAAAAGTTTTTTTTCTGTTTCACCTTTTGGCGTACAACATCGCGTGCATAGGCAGTTAAAAATTAAATCTGTGGGGCGATTTTAGAGTCACACGTATTTTTTTATTATGATAGCATATATGGAAAAACTGTTCCAGATAGAACTAAGTTAAATGTTTTGTTTTACTTATTCGATTCCTTACTTTAGTTTAGTTTTTATTTGTTCGACTACATCAAATTTTCATTTACCGATCAATAAACCAGCTTTGAAAAATCATATGTTTAATTCTAAATCCCATCTTTTTAGGAAATAATAAATCTGTTTATTTCAATCCAAAAATATACACAATTCACTAGCATACACAGCTGTAAAAAAACATATTTGAAAAGATTGATGGATATAAACGAAACTAGAGGTTTGCCAGGATCGTACAAAGTGGCGATTAATAGTCTTTGCCTATTGTATGTGTATACAGTGGTATATAGCTAAAGCTAATCCTCAAAGTTGCAAAACAAGGCATTATAAACTATGACTACAAATCCTTTGTGTCTGTACAATACACAAAAACTTATATAATAGGCATCGAAAAGCAACTCACGGCAGTTACAAATGAGTTCACTACGACATATGTTATGATGCATTGCTCTAAATAAATATGCCGCGAACATTTCTCCCTTTGTTCAAAACTCGCTCGTTTATCTCCGAAATACGAACAGGATTCGAGATTTCACATATTTAGACCCAATATTGCCTTTTGTGGTATTTTTTTACGCATTAGTTCCATTTGTTTAATATTGGATTACAGTGTAAACAAAAAGGGGTGTAGAAAACATATTTTTCTATGTTTGTTCGCAGAATCTGATGCCTTCAGTCATGGATTTTAGGATTATAGCGTAAAAGAAAATATTCAGTATTTACTAGAGACTTCTAAACTGATTTTCACTTTAAACCATTATTTGTATGCAATCCTTAAAAATAAGAATTTACGATATTGGTACTCATAGAGGCGCGCAATATCTAGTGCTAAATACTGTTTGTTCGTACATTTCCGTTATAGCAATATAAAACTATAAATAAAAATACTAAACATACATCTAAAATTCAAACATACATATACTCACGCCATTAGTTCCCATTGGGGTAGGCAGAGACTATTGATCGCCACTTCGTACGATCCTGACAAACCCTTCTAGTTTCGTCTACATCCATCAATCTTTTCATACGAGTGCATGCTTTTTTATTCTTCATACTTTGACGCCTACTTTTTGAGCACACTCTCAATTTGGTCCAAGTGTGGTCTCTCCATGGTCGTCCTCTACTAACATTACCATCTACACTAGCTCTACATGCATACATACATATACTCACGGCTATAAATAGCAAGAAGAGGTAGCCAGAGCTAAGACAGTGGAAATTCCTAAGCCACTTTTGGAAAGTTGAGTTGGGAAAAGATGGTGAGGTAAAGGTTGTGAGTGATGGGTCTCCAACCGCATCACCTAAAAATCTCTTAAAAGCCCCAATATCGTTAGTCGCCTCTTTCGTACACCCACCGGAAAAATGGGGTAGTGCTATTCTAAGCCGACACTACACAGCACACACTAGCGCTATGTGCTGAAAAGTTTGGTGTGGAATTGTTATAAATATGGAAAAAGGAATGTTGAGATGGTTTTGGACCTAGAGATCAACACTTGATCATCAACATAAAATAGGCATTTAATGATGAATGAATCCACTCATTCTTAGTCCATAATCAGTTTCAACCCATTCTGTCAAACAGTAATCAACAAATTGAAGACCCACAACGCATAACTAGAGACTCAATACTAGATATTCCGAACCAGTCAAGATTTCCCCGTTTACTCTTACACATGCACTAGAATAAATAAGAAATAATCCTCTAATAAGAATCCTCTAAATAAATAAGATATTTTTAATTATTTTTGTTGATTAATTTATTACATTTTAAATCCAGTCCAGTCCAGTAAATATTGTAAAATCTTATATTAGACTCCCTAGGGGCCACAATCTAGTTTATAAGTATAGATTAATACCCCTTTGTATTATAATTATAAATGTTAAAAACCTTTGAAATAAATCGTTTCAAGTTTTTTTTTTAGAATCTTCATAGAGTGAGAGTGTACGTATAAGTTGACTCTCCAAACCGAACTTGGATAACACCTTCCATAAACACTTTCTCACTACCCCATCATACGCCTTCTCTATATCAATGAAGAAGCAAAACAACTTTTGGTTCTTGGCTAAGAACTCGCTAATTCTCCTCAGAGAGAAGATTCGATCCTTACATTCCATTCCTTTCCTAAATCTCGATTGCACATTCCATAATTTTTAATCAATTTCGTTCATCACTTTTTCAATCAGTACCTTTGCATACAATTTACTGACAATGCTGAATAAGCTGATGCCGCGGTAGTTTTTCGGCTCCTGGTGTGACCCAGTCTTGTTGTATTTTGCCACTTGACTTACATTTTCGGAAAACTAAGTACAACCAAAAAGCCACAAACCCTTCATCAGGCCTGGGCATTTTGATAGTAATCCTATCATACCCTGCCGCCTTCCCTACTTTCATACTTTTCATTGCTTTCAATATACTTATCTTCCATATTTATCTCAACCCTGTTATAAATTAATAATTAAAATATTTCCTCTTTTATTTTCATTTGGAAAAATAGTGTGTAATATGCGTATTGCAAAACTTTATCCTTATTGTTTTGACAAAGTATCGCTGGTGATAGATCTCCAACCGCATCACCAGAAAACCACATCAAAAGGCCTTTACCTTTTTACCAGTCGTCTCTTAGGACACGCGTACCTAGTAGGTAAGAAGAAGTTACATTCTAGGGCATATATTTCAAACGGCAAATTAAATATTATTCCTACTAGTAAAGGAGTGTATTAAATTTAACCAAAATCATGACTACCTTCGATCAAAAGCCTTAATTATCAGAGAAATATAACAAACAATTTAGCTAAAAGCTCCACCTAAAATAGTGGTTACAATCGCGATTATGTTTGATGTTATAATTAGAAGTAAAATTAATGATACTAGAAATAGCTGGCATTACTTTATATTTCCATTTTATCAGTGAAAATTGATATTTTAATCCTATTCACAAACTCACGGCTATAAATCCCAGAAAGGGTTAGCCAGAGCTTCGGAGCTAGAAAATTCTCAGCCACTTTTGAAAGTTGATAGGAAACAAGATAGTTGAATACTCAATTCGAAAATCGGGCGTAATTTTACTAGTTTGTTTAATGTCGTAGAGTTCAGCCTGCGTTTACAATGTAGGAATATTTATTTGATACATTTTAAACTTATTATTAAGAGATATTAATAAAAGATAACATAACATAAACATACAAGCCAAATATCCCCGAAGGGTTTGGCAGAGGTACTAATAATACTACTACTACTATTTTAAAGGACCGTATAGTGTTGGCCTAGAATAGCACTTCCCCATTTCTTTCGGTCGATGTACGTAAGAGGCGACTGACGGTAATGGGGGTTTTTAAGGGATTTTTGGGCGATACGGTTGGAGACCCATCATCAACAACCTTTATTCCCCCATCTTTTCCCCGTGCAACTTACAAAAGTGGCTGAGAAATTTCTGATTCCCTATCTCTGGCTACCCCTTCAAGGGATTATATCCATGAGTACATGTATGTATTAAGATATATTCAAAAGATAACTTAACATAAACGTTCATGCCGAATATCCTCGAAGGGTCCGGCAGATTTGAACACTAGTCGTTTGCATGATAACCGGTGTTCTACCAATTGAGCTGTCATGGTTGCTCATTTTATATACCTATAATATTAGTGAAAGTAACATCAATTAATTATAAAATTTGCAAGCATTACGTAATGCATTGTATTAAGACCACTTTGTAATAAAGAGCGCCATAATGTATTGATCGTAGAAGTCATTGGTTATTTAGCAAGGCCATTTCAATCGTTTAATCATTGATGCTTCTTCGAATTATCCTTGGCCTAACAGGTCACGGTTTGGTCTAAGCTAATTTTATAATGCCGTGTAGTGCCGGCTTAGAATATCGCTACCCTTTTCGTCCTTCGGGCGACTAAGGGTATGGGGAATTTCTAATTGGCTTTTGGGCGATGCGGTTGGAGAACCATCACTAACAATACTAAGAGTATATTTCTACTATTTTCTCCCCTATCAACTTTCGAATGTGGCTAAGGAGTTTCTAGCTCTTAAGCTCTAGCTTTCCCTCTTTGATATTTATAGCTGTAAGTCTATATATGTAGGTATATTAAATTACAATCGCCTTCATAACAAAAATGCTGTTAACAACTCGTTTTTAGTGTCTTTAGGATTTTTGACATTGTATTTAGGTCAAGATTATGTTTTAAGTGTAGACCTTTAAGTTCAGTTTGTTTCCCGCTGCGAACTCATTTAATTGTCATCACGCTGAAAGCAAGTAAAGATAAGCAAATAAAATTAAATGGCTAAATAAATGAGAAATAAATTGTGTATTGCAATATGAAATTTAATTAATTCAGGTGAATTTCCGCAAAATGATAAAATAGACTAATGTATAGTAAACATTACAATATGCTCAATATATTTTTTCAACGTATCAGTTAAACCTTCTTTTTTACACAATAAATATGTTTCACACAACGAATATTATAGTGATAGTTAAAATCATGTGAATTCCTGTAAATCATGTACTGTTTCTAAAAACAATGCAATCAAAGCAGGAGAGGTTTGCTAGGATCATTTAAAGTGGCTATTGATAATATCTGCTTACCCCGATGGGAGCTAATAACATACATACTTATACTCACGGCTTTAAATCCCTTAAAGTTGTAGACAGAGCTAAGGAATTAGAAATTTTTCAGCCAATTTTGGAAAATTGAGGGGAGGGAAGATGGTAAAGGTTGTTGGTGATGAGTCTCCAACTGCATCGCCCAAAATCCCTTAAAAGCCCTAATACCGTTAGGCGCCTCATACGTATACCCATCGATAGAACCGGGGTAGTGCTATTATAAGCCGACACTACACGGCTACTATTTATTACTTCTATAATTATATGTATTTTTAAGTTTTGGTAGCAAAACAGCCGCAACATTATAAATTTCTCAGCCACTTTTGGAAGTTGAGTGGGGAAAAGGCGGTAAAATAAAAGTTTTTGATGATGAGTCTCCAACCGCAATTTATATTTTTTTTATATGACCTACTAGTTCTTCCTCCCATCATACAGTTTATGGACTAATAAAAATATAGTGATGACATGCATACCATAAATCTCACGTCACGTTATAAGATTTACCTCATATAATTTCCCTGGATCATCAAATAGATGTGGAAACGTAACCCAAAGTTTATAGCCAAAAAATCAGAAGCATAAAAAGCGTACATTACAGAGTAAGGGATCCAATAACGCCTCGCCAAGGAAACATGTGCGAAAAAATAGAATTTGATTATATCTTAAACACGCCGAAAAATCTCGTAAAGAAGCGATTACTACACGGAAAAACACTCAACATAAGTCGACTCTAAATATATGCTAAACGTTTTCGAACGATTGTCAGTCGGAGAGATTTGAAGAGGAGTTGACATTTTATTTTAGTGATACCACTTTATGCGCCTTTATACCCAAATATAGTCTAAAAATCTTTACTTGTCAAGTTCTCTTTTTCAGGGCTTCTAAATCAAAACGTGGCAAAAACATGTCTTGCTCTGAAGCTTTAGCTACCCCTTTTTTTGATTTATGGGCGTGAGTATATTTATGTATGTATAATAAATAGAAACTTAGACTTTTTAAATGATTATTGTATCGTGTGGCTAAAGATTCAGCACCAAACATCCTTTATTTGATCTGACACAATAAAAATTGCTTCTTTCAAATCCCCTTGGTTTGCCAAAAATAATGTGAATAAGTATTTATAATTTTCAGATATATTTGGCTAGAGAAACTTCGATTTATATTGTAGAATTTCGATCGTAACCGGATTAATTATTTCAAGAACTTCGTTGCGTGAAGCAAAACTGACGGCTTAATTTGTAAAGGTTCGAAAAGGAATCGTTTCGCTCAATTAGTCGGGTTCGACTGCTAATGGCTTAGGATTAATGAAATCGAATTATAATTTCATGATTTTGTATCCTTCAGACGATTTAACCTTATATATTGAACTTTATAATTACTTCTGTGTGCGAGTTGATAGGTGAATAGTACCTGTTGAATTTGGCAGATGCAGATTTGATGCCCGCTGTGGTTATAGATCTATCCGCCTGCAATAAATGACCTAACTAAATATTTTAATTCTTACTGTCATATTTAAAGTTTCCCAACTTTTTTTTTGTGAATAAAAATAAATATGTTAAAACAACATACATACATATACATATACTCACGGCTATAGATCCCAAGAAAAGGACCCCCTATCCGACTTAGCTTAGGCACACTCCTTTACCTCGCCAGGGCGGCCGTCAGCCGCCCGGCAAAACAAATCAAGGTGACGCCGCATAGGCCCCAGGTCCAGCAGCACCGAACCGGGGGGGTTTTAGCCAGTAAAAATCTGACATACCCCCGTTGCTCTCTCGAGTGGCGGGGGATCCTTTGAAGATTTCCCCCCCGGTATAAAACCGAAAAAAAAACCTAGAAGGGGTAGCCAGAGCTAAGGAATTAAAAATTTCACTAAAATTTCCAAAAATCAGCCATTTTTGGAAATTTTAGTGGGGAAAAGATGGTAAAATAAAGGTTGTCGGTGATGGATCTCCAACCGCATCGCCCAAAAATCCTTTAAAAACCCCAATACTGTTAGACACCTCGTACGTACAGCCACCGGAAGAAATGGGGTAGTGCTATTCTAAGCCGACACTACACGGCATGTTAAAACAACCGTCAGAAATATTGATATGTGTGACTAATAGTTAGGCTTTGTGTTGCATGAAAACCTCATGTGGGGATTATTACTAATGAACTAAGTTAATTAAAAAAATCGACACGGGTGGAGCGATTGAGGATGCGATAGGCGTGTACCAGGATGTCATGGGTTTGAGTCTCGCTGGTGTAAATATTTTTTATTTGCTTAATTGATTAGTGACTATTAATTTTTAGTATACACTGCATAAAACATTTTTTGTTTGCCGGGATCCTCCCTACAAAGTAGCGATCTATAGAATCGGCCTACCCTAATGTGAACTTATGACTTGAGTATACACATTTTGTAAGCCAACAAACATATAATTTACGAGACGAGACACAGTGACTGTCTCAAACGAAAGCGAGCACCTATTAGTTATTATGATTAGTCCCTTACACTATGTCATTGATGTATATAACAATATTAGGGAAGTAAAACCTATCTAAATTTGGTAACGTTAAAATTTTTATTTTTTAATTAAGTTCTGGGAAATGGCTAATGGGAATGTACGTAAGAGGCGATTAACGGTATTGGGGCTTTTAAGGGTTTTTGGGCGATACGGTTGGAGACCCATCACCAACAACCTTTATTTCACCATCTTTTCCCCATGCAACTTCCAAAAGTGGCTGAGGAATTTATGACGATACGGGGGCGTATACCCGAGGTCGCGGGTTCTATTCCCGCCTAAATCGAAATTTTTCTTTCCTTTATTTATGAGTAATAATCCCCACATGAGGTTTTCATGGACAATAACATTTGGATCACTTAGCAGCGGTTCAGGTTTTGAGTCGACTAGGAACAGAGTAAATTACAATTTTTGAGTAAAAAATTATGTTTCATTAATTTTATTCAACATACATTTACTTACACCATAAGATTGTTTATTAAAGGTTGGATAGCGCCACTTGCTACGATCCTGGAAAACCTCTCGAGCTTGACTATTTCGAGCATATTCTATTTTAGAGCTCACAGGACCCTCCATGGTTGCCGTCTTCTGAATTTTCCACCCACATTTTATATATTGCTATCAATGAATTATTATCCGTCCTCTCTCTGTGCTCACATAATCCTAATATTCCATTTCCTATCTCATTTACGTTATCGTGTTTTACATAGAATAACACCATTCCTTACCTTACCACATATCCACGCTTTTTTTCGCAGTACCGTGATCCTAATTAAATTAACTCATCTGCCATGCTTCTTCTGTCACTCACAACCAAACCACTGCCATACATAAGCATAGAAACTAGAACAGCACCCTGCATTTTCCACACCCCGGTGGCCTTTTTAGACACAGACTGGCAAGACTGGCAATTCATAGCTCCTGAGCGTGACTTAAAATTTATCTATCCCCCCTTCTAAGTCTTCATTTCATTATTTTTTTTCATTTTCCTCTCTGATAATCACACTTCCAAAACATACAAACTCTTTCACTTCCTTACCATCAATTACGATGTCCTGTCCAGACCAATTTTTTTTTTGCATCTATTCCCAGTTTTGCTCATTATTACATTTGATTATCGACAAGAGGCATTTAGTAATAATTAATCTGTATCTTTCGTTAGCTCAATAAAAATATATGTCGGTTCATTCGTTAATTCGATTTTTTGCGCAATTCAAGTTTGTCAAGGAGTCACTATTAGATTTACTACTTTAATTTACATAACATAAACATAAACGTGACAGCTCCACCTAGTGTCCAGAGTAGGTACCCACGTTTTGCTTAGACATTGTACTTACGTGATAGGGGGCAGGCCTATTGCCGTTTTGTACGAATACACCGTCACATGGCTAAGTTTAACTCGACCATGTAGGTTTCCTCACGATGTTTTCCATGACCGTTAACAACCATAATAAATTAACCATACATATGACTTTAGAAAAGACAAATTGGTGTAGGCGCGATTCTGAATTTGAACTCACGCCTGTCTGTTAACAGGCGGGTGTTCTACCCATTGGACTATCATGTCGTCGTATTTTAATTTACAAATTCAAATAATGTATAAGTTATTCAAAAAGAATTTGTTTTATTTTTCCAGGGAATCATTTTTTAAATAACTAGAATAAAACTACAAAATTTAATTACTTAATTGAAAGAGATTATTACCTTTTTTTTAAAATTTTATTCAACTAGAAACTGTTGCTGAATTGTTTAATTAGAAATAAAGTCAGTTTTAATTAATTTACTTAATATTTCGCGACTCAAGTGGGCGAAAGTTGTTTAAAGAATTGGAAGTAGTCCAAACTTCTTGTAACCAACTTTTTTAGTTAAAGTTCCAATGGGATTATTTTCTATGCTTCCTTGCCAAGTTCTGCTATTACATATGCAATCATAATAATACTTAGAGAGTTTGAAAAAGAGCTACATTAAAAGAATAACAATAAGAATATAAATATACTCATGACATTGATTCTCATCGGGGCAGGCAGAGACTATCGATCGCTATTTTACACAATCCTAGCAAATAACGATTCGTGTTCATTCATTAATCTTTTGATTCCAGTTTTTGTATGTGTCAGACTACAGATGCCTTTCTTTTTGACCACATTGTATTTTACCTACAGACGTATTGTACTACTTAAAGTTTTAATATAAAGGTGTGCGAGCCCAGTTGCTTTTGTGAGAGTATTAATATTGCGACGGGTCAAACACCTGCGGAAAGCCGAAAAGCCAACGACGTTCTTTACTTTTATGATCTTTATACCTTTTCCGGCATTTAAAAGGATCCCGGGGTTCCAAAGCTGATGAGAATTATTGCTTTTGTCTTATTTCCAGTTATTTTCTGAGTTTTTATATTTCGGTGTTACTCTGAGATATATTTAGTATATTGTGTTTTACAGGTTTCAATAACGCATTGTAAAACTAAATGAGTGACATATTTAAAGTCAAATCCGAGAATAATTCGTCCACGTTTTGTATTTATTGAAAAAGGAAAAACAAATTTTGTGACTGATAAGTGTGACAGTATTATAGTGTTTTCTAAGACTTTTACGATTGCACATTATAATTAAAACAACTTTTGACTTTTGGATATTTTAATCGCGTGTTATTACATGGTTTTTTAAAGCCGGACGTTTCGAAAACTTTTCAGTTATCATAGTCACGGGAAGACTGAGGTGTTATCTGTCATTATACAGTACTATAAAATTATTAATACTAACTACCTTCACAAAATTTAAGTTACATGTGACAGTATTCTTTAATAATACGAAACTTTGCAAGTTCCTAACTCAATAACTAATTTTTAATTGAATCCAATATTTATTCATTCCACTTAAACTTTTAAGTAATTAATGTTATTTTTTTAATTTATGTATATTGCTTTGTCCAATAGCAATTCATATTATAAACATCTAATAAAACATCTTTTATCTAGCGCCAGCACTTTAAATGCACGAAGTTTATCGCTGCAGTGGTGTTAGCTTAAAACGGATGTCACCTCCGGGACCATAAATCTTTGAATATTAAAACTTACAGACTTTGGTATTCGAGTCCATAGATTCCATTCCACCAAGAATAGTTGATACATTTAAAGACATTAAAAGTATAGAAACTACAGTTTTATTTACAAAAAACTTTGCTGAAACCATTAAACTTTGATTAGTTTCATCTTAGAAAAAAACGGTTATATCCACATCCACTTCAGTATCAAATCTATCTTAATACTTCTTTGCACAACAAAGTATAGAACAGTGGGTGAAAACTCAAGATCATCACTGTTAACCACAATTTAACTGAGAAAAATCCAGCTTAGTACTAATCGGCTCTCGTACGAAGGATTTCATACCATTATCTATACAATGGAAGTTACTGTATATTATATATTTTATCTTAGTTTAACAATAGCGTGAAAGAAGCACTATCTATTAAATTATTTAGTTTAATCAGAATTTAATGTAGCAGCACTGCTGTGCAACATACATACATAATCTGTAAAAAACAACTTTCTAGATATCACGTTTTATTAGACAGACAGTCTGGCAGACAGACTGATGGAAAGAATGGTCTCCTATATTAATATATTGGTTCAGAACCCACAAATCGACTAAGATTATGTTTAGATACGCGCAAAGTAGGTTTTAGCAGTAAATAAACATTATGAACCATGCATATAAACATATGTTCACGCTATTAGTCCTCAATAACTCTATTATAGAGTCTACGAATCACCATAATATTTCATTTACTTTATATATTCACAGATAGACAATGGACATAGTGAAACAATTATGGTTTTTCATTGACTACAAAACCCTAAAAAGGCGGGTAAATCTTTCGTAAATTAAACTTTCACGTCCTAAACAGCTCGAATCAATTTCCACTTAATAGATTCTTGTAGTGAATTTATATTTCTGAGACCGATGTCAGTATTGCTTTAGTATTACAACATAGCAAGGCTTACTAATATACAAAGAATAAATAAAGTAAAGAAAATTTTCGACACAGTACTTAAACGTGTAAAAAAAATAAAGGATAGAAGAATTTCGCGCTGGCAGCCATTGACACGGTAGCTCAATTAGTAGAGCGCCGGCGCGTTTACCCGAGGTTGCGGGTTCGATTCCCGCCTGTATCGAAATTTTTCATTCCTTTATTTATTCTTTATTTATTTGTAATAGTACCCACATGAGGTTCTCATGAACAAACATATTTTAATTATAGCAAGGCTTATTGTCTATTTAAATATCATATGATTGTATTTTCTATTACTAGTAATAAATATAAAAATATTGGTGGTTGCAGTTACATGCCAGCGCATCACCCTCTCGTACTATAGTTTGTAAACTAATTATAAATTTTAATTTTTTTTTTAAAACGTGTGTACTCTGAACACCAGGTGACAAAGTCACGTGATTAGTGATGGGCGAATGTGAATGATTCATTCGAATGATCATTCGAATGCGGAACTATTCGAATTATTCGATTGTGGAAAAACAGCAATTCGAATTATTCGAATGAAAATAAGTGTTCGAATGAAAATAAGTGTTCGAATGAAAATAAGTGTTCGAATGAAAACTTACTTATACTCACGCCCATTATTCCCATTGGGGTAGGCAAGGCTATCGATCGCCACTTAGTACGATCTTGACAAACCTCTCTTGCTTCCCTTACATCCATTATTATTCTAATACATGCTCTTTTTCGAATGAATGAAAAATAATTCTTTTTTTTTTCAAATGACATGAATAATAAAGTTCTTAGGGAAAGAAGTGACTATCAAATATAAATGAGAATGAAAAATGTTCGTATGCTGTTAATCAATTTAATTATAAAGTAACTTATAGAAAATGTTAAAACCAACATCATTTTTTTGCGTCGTTATAAAATTTGACAACACTGTGTAGGAAAGAAACCTTATGGTTTATTTAAAAAAAAATGAATTCGTCAATCAATATATCAATATGCAAGTATCCTAAGTAAGTGATTGAAGCTTATAATTTGGTGTCTCTCTTACCATATAAACAAAAGTAAAATATTGCCGAAATTATGAAAAATTCACGGATTTGTTTTACGCTCATAATAAAATTAAATGAAAAAAAAATGGCATCACTGCTGCTATTACAATAACAATATGGTGCCACTGCTACCTTTGATTAAATATATAATATGAAACCAAGATATTGTAATTATCTGCTAATCCTTATAAATACTTTGTAAGTCGTATTTATGTCCCAATTTTACAAAAAAATAGCATGGAACCTTGGTAAATTTGTAAAACAAACAAAGGGGAGAAAAACGTTCCGCACTCCTTAAGTAAACACAAAATCATTCGAATGATTCATTCAGTTTATTCATTCGAATGGTGAATGATCATTCGAATGGTGAATTATCATTCGAATGATGAATGATCATTCGAATGGTACTTACTGATTCATTCGAATTATTCGATTGTTGCTTTTTTTAACAATCGCCCATCACTACACGTGATGTTCAGAAGTTTTAGTACCTCTGCCAACCCCTTCGGAGATATTCGGCGTGAACGTTTATGTTTATATGTTAATTTTATTTTATTTGGAATTTTATTTATTGATTATTACTTTTTTTTTGATGAATTTAATTGTTTATTGATTTTTATTATTTTGATTTTATTCTTTGTGACATAACTTTTAATTGACATGTTTTTATAATTTTAATTTATTTGCATTTTGTAATTTTCATTTTGTGTTGTATGCAATGGCTAAATATGGGCTACTAGCCTGAAATAAATGTTTTTGTTTTTTTTTATAATATGTGTCGTCGAAAAGTATCCATGGCTAAATTTTAAATGTACTTAGCTTATTTTAAATTATTTATATACCAAAAGGCTTATTATATACCAAAAATATCATTAAATACACAAAGTTTCTTAGATACTGAAATTGTAAAATAAGAAAGTTTTTGTACACCGGAAGAATAAATCAACTGGTTTGATTCTCAGCCAAATATGAAATATTTGAACCCTCAACCACAACAAAGATAAAATACACCTTTATATCAAGAGTTTTATCGATAATAGAATAACAAAAGAGAAAAAACAGCTCGTTTCTATGGAAGATCGCATATTTCAGTAATACAGTTACAAACACATTCATTGTAACACGTGCTTCAAGTGAGGTTAAGTGGTCGCCGGTTATTACTTTCATTCTTTCCTTATTCCTTTTCATATTCGGATCTCTTGGTCGCGAGCCAAGTGTTGCGGATCTTGCAAATGTTTTGAGTATATTCCCACCTCCTTACGGAGTTCGCGAAATTGGAAAGAGTCTTATTAAAATCTTTCCTTTTTATTTAAATGCGCTGTTGAACATTTAATTGTTCAAATTTTGAATTTGGTCGAGTGTGGTTAAGTGTTGCTTTTTGGTTACAATTGTTCTTTAAATCTTGGAGTCATTGGATAAGAAATAACTGAGCCTATGTTCCTATGCCTATTCTTACGGCTATAAAGTCTGACTTCTTCGCGTTGCGGTTGGAGACCCATCACCGTCTCAGTAACCTTTATTAGACAATTTTCTTTTCACTCAACTTCCGAAAGTAACTTAAAATTTGTAATTCTGAACCTCAGGTTACCCTTTCTTGGAATTTATAGCCGTGGGTAAATGTGTGTATATATATGTATTTATTAGCTGACCCAACAGTCTTTATTCTAATAAATAAAAGAAAGAAAAATTTCGACACAGGCGGGAATCGAACCCGCGACCTCGGGTATACGCCCAGACGCTCTGCCAACTGAGCCACCGTGTCAATTGGCTGCCAGTGCGAAATTCTTCTATCCTTTATTTTTTTACACGTTTAAGTAGTGTTTGCGTTTCCTACCTCCGAATTTTAACTAATTCGGAAGTCTTTATTCTGTCAAATTTGCTTATGACAAAGCCTAAGGGCCAGTTTTTTGATCCGTAGTTAAAAATATAACCATTTGTTACATTGACTATAGTTAAATGTCTAACCAGTTGTCAAATCGTAAATCCATTTTGGTTCGATATTTGACATAAGTTACTCTAACCACGGGTCAAAAAATGCATTTTGCTGATATCTAACTAATAGTTACGATATTTAACAAATTGTTGAGTTAACCACGGATCAAAAAACTGGCCCTAAGGCGTTTTTTCCGATACTCTTAGTTTAATCTGGCGTGAATATTTTATTGATCAATTTTTTCCGAAATAAAAAGTATCCTATGTTGTAATTTGGGTCATTATTGAGCACTCTACCAAATTTCATTTATATACATTATGTACTTGAGGAGCCTTTTTGCCTCAAACACACCAACATCTAAACTTTCAGATATATAATATAAATATGATATATTTTTATTTTTACAATAACATAACATAACATTACATAAACTTTCACGTCGAATATCCCCGAAGGAGTTGGCAGAGGTACTAATACTTCTGAACATCACGTAACTTTGTCACCGGGTGTTCAGAGTACCCACGTTTTGCATGGACAGTGTACTCACGTGATAGGGGGCAGGCCTATTGCCGTTTTGTACGAATACAGTGTTATATGACTAAGTACAACTCAGACATGTGGGTTTTCCACGATGTTTTCCCTGACCGTTAACAAACATGATAAATTAACCACACATATGGCTTTAGAAAAGACAAATTGGTGTAGGCCGAACCCGGGATTTGAACACTAGTCGCTTGCACGTTAACCGGTGTTCTACCCATTGAGCTATCACGTCGTATTTTTACAATATTTTTTATAATTGTGACCTATTAATTAAGTAACAGTATCGTTTGCTTTTGTTTATTTAAATGTCAAAAGAATATTGTACAAATACCTGATATTCATTGATAAATATTTGCTTTCCTTAAATATATGAAAATCCTTGATGTTTGGAAACATCACAACCCAAATGCACATAAAGTATCAATCCAACATCCATTCTAATATTGCGATCAACTCCAACGAAACAGTCTGCTCCATTCATTCCATTTAAACTACAAAGTGGTTCGGAATACAAATATTGAGTTTGGCCGTTTAACTTTCAAGCAAATACCCTTTGCTCCCTATTTGAACTGCTCAGAACATGCTACATATCATTAGATAATGTACAATTGAGCGGTGGGATCTTGATGATAAATTACTTTTCATGTTTTCAACACACGTTTTGTCAAAAAGCGTATTTTAATAAAATTGTGATAAACAAAAATTTAATGAGAGTTTGCCGCTGGCTCAGAATGACACTACCCCATTCTACCGACGGGTGTCGTAAGAGACAAATAAGGGTAAGGGGCGGTTGAAGACCCATCACCAACGATATTTTATTTTTACCATCTTGTCCTCTATCAACATCAATTGAATGTATTTAATAGTTTTATACATATACTTTTTTTGTATGAACTAATATAGTGCACAGTTGTAAATAATGCGACAGCGATATAATATATATCTATAGTAATTGCGAGCATAAAACAACTATGAATAAATGTTCATTTATCTTTGTTTGGGTTGCAAAATCTGCTTTGTGTCAAACACATTGAAAAATATTTATTTGAAATTATTTCCTTAATTGTCATTACTATACCTCTATGTGAGTTTTTATCATTCAAACAAATATTTATTATATATATCCTTCAATATTATCAAATTTTTATTATTCAAGTAATGACTTAAATTTTTATAAAAAAATAAATTAAAGATTATGATTTCAATCTACTCGTATTTTGCTTGAATTTACTATAAAAAATATGCTTTTCAAATGAAAAGTGGGTGGTTTCTTTTACAATCTATCAATGACGAAATTACATTTATGTATATTTTAGTTTTCTCTGAACCTATATCTAACAATTCGGTATAATTTCAGCTGGATATCATCATATTTTTTTCATCATTTAGCCAATAGACGTCGACTGCTGGACTTAATATTCAATAGATAAATGAAAGACCTATAAAAATAATAAATAAAAAAAAACTGCCTGTATCATGCCATTAAGAATTACAAGTTCATACTAAATAGTAAAGTCGAAATATTCATAAGAATGAATGGATTTAATAATGATTTTTTTTACCAATTTATATTATTTTGAAATACATTCGCACACTAAAGTTACTAGAGTTTAGCTCTTTTCCCTTAAGATCATTTCATTTTGAAATTTTGCATTTTGTCTACCGTTATCTGAATAACTGAAAATTAAAAAGAAATACCGCCCAGATAATTGAAAGTAAATATAGATACACGTTTAATATTTACTATCTTTTACTATGTTGAAACCGCAGCCTAGACCAAAAGCATGTATAAAAAGACCCTCTTATTATCCCTTTTTCATCGAACTAGTCAGCTTCATATTTTTTAAATTAGTAAACAAATTTAGATACATAAAAGCTGAGCAACTTCATATGGAATTATGAGGACAGAATGGAAATTTCCAATTGTTTAGAAACACGACAGAATGACTAATGACACCCATAATATGTATGCGTCATAACTTGGCCATAACGTGTGTACCGCGACGCTTTTAATATTCCCGTATTGCTTTTCAAAAAGTTGCTAAATTGTTTCCACTTTTGAGTTATGAACGAGTAAGGTTTTCTATTTGTCACATAATTTATTTAACTTTGGAACCGCTCAGAGCTTATTGTTTTACGTTTCTATATTATGCATTCAAACAATAGTTTTGTTCTTTGTCGTCAAATTGAAGTTAAATTAGATTTTTCCAGTTTGAATAAAAACTGAGTAACAAACATAATTTTGTAAAGAGGTCTTTGTTTAAATTTGGAATGGGACAGAACGTTTTGTTTTTAAGAATCTCTGATGAATCTTGGCTGATTTTCTTTTGTTTTACAAAGCAAAAGCTGTCCTCCAAAGAATTTCAAGGACCAAATTTCATAACTTATTAACATTATTTTATGAGTCAAAAATTCCGTTTAATGCGATCAAAGAAAAATTCATTGTTTGAAGATGTATTTATTTCGATATTCCATAATTATTCGTTTTTGCTTCGAACTACGAGTATAAGTGTAAAAATAACCTAATGAAAAAAATTACAGCTCAAAATATTTTATCCGTAAAATTAATAAATTTATCGATCTCACCTTTCAAAGGTTGTCTGGAAGAGATCGCTTTTAGCGATAAGACCGCCAATTGTACCTCACTGTAAACTGTTTGATCATATTATTACTTTTGTAAATTTGTGTTTGATGTGCAATAAAGTGTTATTCTATTCTATTTTATTAACGTGAGATGTCTAAAGCTTACTTGCATTTGTGAAATATGAAACCCCTAAATAAATTATTTAATTAGAGAAGCCTAAGCATTTATTTTTCCATCATGATCTTCTTTTATAGATCTTTCAACCGACTAGTCCCCGCTGCCTTTTGAAAAAGTTATTGTCCCATATCGACAAAAAGCTAGCTTACTTAGTGGCATCATGGCATAGCCGCCACTCTAGAACGACTGTAATAAATGACCTTATATTATTGAAATACTTTTTTATATTGTGTTGCCGTGTAGTATCGGGTTAGAATAACACTACCCCATTTCTACCCGTGGGTGGTCGTAAGAGGCGACTAAGGGTATAGGAGCTTTTTAAGTGATTTTTGGGCGATGTGGTTGGAGACCTGTCACCAAAAACATTTATTATTACCATCTTTTCCCCTATCAACTTCCAAAAGTGGCTGAGGAATTTCTCATTCCAAAGCTCTGGCTACCCCGTTAAGGGATTTATAGCCGTGAGTATATGTATGTATGTATGTTATTTATATTATTTAATACTTCGTATTATTAGCATACATAAATGAACTTATAGGTGTGATAGTCCAGTTTGCCCTAAACGCATGCTGACATATTTCAATTATCTTTTTGATTTTACATCTTTTTTACCCTGTGACCAAATAAAGCAAATCATAACTAATAACCCGGCACTACACGGCATATATGCCACGTAGTGCCGGCTTAGAATGTCGCTACCCCTTTCTACCCACGGGTGTCGTAAGAGGCGACTAAGGGTATTGGGACTTTTTATTGGATTTTTGGGCGATGCGGTTGGAGACCCATCACCAAAAACCTTTATTTTTACCATCTTTTCCCCACTCAACTTCCAAAAGTGGCTGAGGAATTTATAATTCCCTAGCTCTGGTTACCCCTTCTAGGGAAATATAGCCGTGAGTATATGTTTGTATGTATAACTAATAAATATTTCTATTGCGGCAGACGCGACTATCCACCGCAACTTTGTGCGATCCTAGTAAACCTCTCGAGTTTCGACTACATACATTATCATTAAACTTTAAATACATGTTCTTTTATTAATCAAACTTCGGACGTCTGATTTAATTATAATATTTTTTATTTGATGATGATTACATACATAACATAACATACATGTTAGGTGTGGCAGAAGAAGCATGAGAGCAGAGTAAATGCAGTAGAGATGAGGTCCCTCAGAAAAAAATGTAATGTTAGATTAGGTGACCAAGTGAGAAATAGTGTTATTCGTGAAAAGTGTGGTGTGAAAGATGATATTGTAAGAAAGATAGAAAAAGGAATGTTGAGATGGTTTGGGCACATAGAGAGGATGGATGATAGAAAATTGGTAAAAGGGATCTATAGAGCTAGTGTGGATGGTAATGTTAGTAGAGGACGACCACGGAGAACATACTTGGACCAAATTGAGAGTGTGCTCAAAAAGGCTGGCGTCCGAAGTATGAAGAATACAAGAGCATGCATGAAAAGATTGATGGATGTAAACGAAGCTAGAGAGGTTTGTCAGGATCGTACGAAGTGGCAATCAATAGTCTCTGCCTACCCCAATGGGAACTAATGGCGTGAGTATATGTATGTATGTATGTATGTACATTATAATATTCTTTATGTGTTCTCCGTGGTCGTCATGTAATGACATTACCATCTACGTAATAAAAAGTCTTTTTTTTTACCAATTACGTCGTCATCAATATTCGGATAGTACCTGTACCCAATGAGAGTATCAATAACGTTTATAGCGGTATTAAGTTAAACTAAGCCACTTCCGAGACATGCCGACCGAAAACCAGATAATTTAGATCCATAGACTAATCATAATTTAGATAGCGCGTATAGATATTCAACATTCAATTATGGTGTATGTGTTTAATCTCTGTACTAATAGTCAGTTGTGCTAATTGTTAAAAACACTGTATGCTACTTTAAAAAAAGATAGCGACATGAGATAAAGTACGGTCAGGGTTTTAATTTACTGATTGGCCTTTTAGTCAAACTGATTTATTGTACAAAAAAATGCTGCTATATATAGTTGAACTCCACATATTGTGGTTTCACTTTTTATAATCAATAATTTAATATTTGCACACTATGCACCTATATAAAACAAAAGATAAAAAGCTTTTCTTTGAATTGTATCGCTTTTTTTCGTTTTTACGCTTACTTTAGGCATCGACGCGACGTTAAGAAATTTAAAAAACAAATGCTTGAGAGAAAAAAATTAGAAAGGAAAATATTTCAAACTAGTGACAATACTGATAAACAATAAAAAGAAATACTTTAAACGATACCGCAAAATATCGTGTCTACAAATTGTGTTACCTACGTGTAGACCCCAAGAGATTCTTAGCGCTTACTTCCATCGATCAGTCTTCGTTTGATGCGGAGCACGTCTTGATCGGGAAATGCACTTTCGTAACCAGGCTATAAGAAAGCTTTTAGAAAAATGCTCTTAAGTTATATATCAAATTACCTTATAAAAATTGGACTAGTATAAAAATACCGGTCTTGTTGTAAGAAACATATGTTGAAGAAGAAATAAAACAATTGTAATATAACTACCGTAAATTATGCAAAGACTAACAAAAGACTTAAGTTTTTTTGAGTGCATAAAAGCAATGTTGCTTTTCAAATCTAGTAGGCAAAGAGCAAAATATAAAACTTAGTGTATTAGTTATGTTTTTAGGGTTGTACTAAAAAAATTGAATTATACTTTTAGAAGCGCCTCTTTTATTTATTTATTTATTTATTTATTTGAGAAACAAACGGTACACAATATTTCAAATAAGACAAAAATACAGAGAAGTTCTTGACCTATAAAGTTTTTACCAATTGATATACAGACGATACAGAAAAACGCAAATTAAATAACTAATGAAAACAAAACAATTATACATCAGTTTTTTTGAAATTAATATTAAGGTTTTAAACTTTTTTTATTGCTAACATTATTTTAGTTATTTTTTACTATTATTATACGAGGGCGGAGTGAAAAGTTTGGTAAAAATCTATTTAGAAATAATATTATCGCAAATAGTAAGGAACCTCGTTATTCATCACTATATTACTAAACTAAATAAAAAAAAGACTGTTCCGCCGGTTATTATGTTTTTGACAGCCATTAAAATACATTATTGAACACATTTTTACCAAGATGGAGAAAAGTGTATTTCGTGTCATGCATGATGAAACGTTATAAATAACACAAAAACAATTATAAAACGAAACAAAGACTTGATAAATTTATGGAGACTGTTTCATCGATTACAATAATTTATTTGTGGTTTACTGAGTGGTCGTATTAGCAGAAGTGATGCTGAGGATCCATGATGTCCAGTTGGGGCGTCTATTCTAGATATGATTGCTTAGTTCCACGACATAGTTTTAAACGACCGAAAAGTAAAAGTCAACAAACAAGGCACTGGATTGCTAGCGGCAAACCAACTCCGAAATGGTCAAAGCAGTTTTATCGGTCAATAAAGTGATGACTACAGTTTTTTGCCATGCATATATTCAGTAGAAAAATTACATATTATATACTAGTAAGATCTCAAAAACAATCAATTAATAATCGTCATCAGTATATATAAATTAATAAGCAAACATTTTTGAATCATTCACAAAACGAAAATTCAATTTGTTCCAAAAAAATAAAGAAAATGTGTAAATACGTACAAAAATTCCAACGACCCGTAGAATCTCAGATCGGTGAGGGCTCTCGAATAAGGAGTATTTAGGGATTTTTCTTGAGGATCTTCTCAAGGATTCGTGTTATGCAAATTTCGGCCATCGACAGTCGCCGCGCCAGGCTAAGTTAAAGGAGGGAACCGACTAATAAATTTTAAAATACGATTTCCTTAAGGACATGTTAACGAAGTCGTTGAGAAATTTGTGAATATTTTGGCTCTTCTTTTTGTTAAGATATGATAAATAGCTACGGGTATATTTCGTTATGAGATTCTTTTGGTGGTAATTTTCCCGTGGACTTTTTTATTTTCGGCATTCATAGGACCTTAATTTCAAAACTTTTTATGTAAATATTTTTATTTTAAGTGTGTGGTTGAATGCTTACAAGATAGGCGAGAAATAAAATAGTTTACTTTAATTACTTTGTAAATGAGAAGATTGATGGACGGACGTCAACGAAACTCGTGAGGTTGGTCAGGATCGTACAAAGTAGCGATCGATAGTCTTTGCCTACCCCAGTGGAAACTAATAGCGTGAGTATATGTATGTTTTCAAGGCAATGATGACTCGTCTGATGATTAATCATGACACACTAACATAGTTATTTACGGAAACCATTAGTTTCAAATAGATTAGTTCTATAGATATCTAATTTAATGACTTGATCATCTAATCGGATTTATATGTATCTGTTGTGCTGTGTCTACTTAGCTCTTAGAGTATGCCACCCATAAAACGAAGAATATCTAAGTAGATTAGCACATATTATTGAAAACGGCGATAGGCCTGCCCCCTATCACGTGAGTACACTGTCCATGCAAAACGTGGGTACTCTGAACACCAGATGACAAAGTCACGTGATGTTCATAAGTATTAGTACCTCTGCCAACCCCTTCGGGGATATTTGGCGTGAACGTTTATGTTATGATATTATTATTGAAACTTATTCGCACATGATATTTTTTAAAAACAACGTAAGGCGTTTAGTTTTTATTTTTAATGTGTAGTCGGCTTAGAATATTACTTCCCCATTTCATCCCATGGGTAATGGTATGACGTGACTATGGGTATGACGTGACTACGGGTATATTACGCTTTTAAGTTATTTTAAGATGGGTACTCTAAACACCAGGTGACAAAGTTAAGTGATGTTTAGAGGTATTAGTACCTCTGCCAACCCCTTCGGGGAAATTCGGCGTGAACGTTTATGTTATGTTATACATATATTCACGGCCACAAAACCCAAAGCCAGAACTTCAGAGCTGGTAATTCCTCAGCCTCATTTGAAAGTTGATAGGGGACAAGATGTTAGAAATAAATTATATAAAATAAAGTTTAAAAACTGCTGTGTAGTGTCGGCTTAGAATAACACTACCCCATTTCTTCCGGTGGGTGTAAAAAAGAGGCGACTAACGGTATTGGGGCGGGTGATGTGGTTGGAGACCCATCACCAACAGCCTTTATTTTACCATCTTTTCCCACACAACTTTCCAAAAGTAGCTAAGGAATTCCTAATTCCTTAGCTCTGGCTACCCCTTCTAGGGATTTATAGCCGTGGGTATATGTATGTTTAAAAACGTTGGTGATAGTTTTCCAACCGCATCGCCCAAAAGCCACCTAAAAAAAGCCCCATATCCTTAGTCGTCTTTACGACACCAGTGGGTAAAAAGGGGTAGTGACATTCTAAGCCGGCCCTAAACAGCTTTATTTCAAACGCCTCTATCCTTTTTTGCCTCTTAAATAAGCTGATCATTCCAAACACCTCTATTCTTATTACGTTAATTAAGTAATGACCTAGGAGTAGGAATTCACTTAAATGCATCTGTATGTATAGATATTCCAAGATTTCAAACATCTCTATCCTTATTAGCCTCGTTGATAAGCTGATCATTTGAAACACCTCTATCCTTATTAGGTTAATTAAGTAATGAACGTAGGTTTTAATTAACGGCATCAAAAACCTTTGGCCTCTGTAATTTAATAGTCTCGACCTTGCAAAACCGTGGTAGGACGCTAGTACTTCAATATATCTGCGTAGAAATACTGGATCTTATTACAAAAACATCTCATTGCATGTCTTACCACGACAACTTCACGTAAACATGACATTATACGGAAATTGTCGCAGGCTTATGAATAACGAATAACACGTAGAGTAAGGTTTATAGATGTGAACGATTTATCCCACTTAATTCCGAGTCTAGCTGTCCTCGACTTCCCCGGGGAGTTTAATGGTGACATTCTGGCTTATTCCTATTCAAATTTATCTTCATCCAACGAATTGTTGCATTAAAAGCTGGGGAAAAGTATTTTCATAGAAATGGGCGGTGGTTCCGTAATGGATTTTATATCTAGAGATTTATATCTAAGAGAAGTATCTGGTCTTTTTTCTTATGGTTAAAAAATATTGTTTATATTTTTCAGCAGAGCTATTGTAATTGTTAAAAATATTTTTAATAAATCTATTTTACAAATATATTACCTACAAAATATCAATTTCGTTTATAACACTATTTTATTGATTAAAGATTATAATACTTAACTTAATGGTGTATTAAGCTATGTAGTTACGCATATCGTCATGTTATTTGTCTAATTAAAATGTACATACATACATACATATACTCACGGTTATAAATCCCTAGATGGGGTAGCCAGAGCTAAGGAATTAGAAATTTCTCAGCCATTTTTGGAAAGTTTAGTAAGCAAAAGATGGTAAAATAAAGGTTGTTATAATTAAAATGTGATCCTCAAATATCAACATACGGAAGAATTGCGTGGTAATTCAATATCATGATAACATATTACTGATTTGATGGTGGAGCTGGAACGTGGAACTTTCGTGAAGCTTCACTTCATTTTTATCGAGTTGTTTTAATTTGTGAATGGCTGCTTTATCCCACGCAATAACTTGTTTAAATACCGCTCGTACTAGCCGGGCACGTCTAATGATGTATCGTATTTAAATTATTAGATTGAATCAAACGTACCTTTTGCGGAAATCCATAATAATAATAATAAGTTTTTTCGCTTTATTCTGCTAAATACATACATACATATACTCACGGCTAAAAATCCCTTAAAGGGGTAGCCAGAGCTAGGGAATTAGAAATTTCTCAGGCACTTTTGGAAGTTGCGTGGGGAAAAGATAGTGAAATTAAGGTTGTTGGTGATGGGTCTCTAACCGCATCGCCCAAAAATCCCTTAAAAGCCCCAATACCGTTAGTCGCCTCTTACGTACACCCAACGGAAGAAATGGGGCAGTGCTATTCTAAGCCGACACTACACAGCATAACTACAGTCTTTATGCAATATACACTGTATGGTTTTCGTTAGCGGGTGTGTGCGGTGCAATATCTACTTTTTGATTTCTTATAAGTGGGAGGGCGGGCGTTGCACAGTGCATGTTGCATTAAAACTGCAGGTATTTAGCGGAATTAAGCGAAGAAACTTATAACATTTAAAATAGTTATTAAGTCTCAGCTTAAGTAAAAAGTAATATTAGCCTACCTCATGCCGCAGTGGTCTTAAAAACACTTGAATTTTTGAGGCCTTTGAAGTGATGTCAAATGCCTGGAGACCCAGCGCCCAGTATACTAGTTTTCTATCTTCTGTGTACCCCTTTTTTTGGGGTTCAGCTACAGTGAGTATGCGTAAGAAATATTATTGGTATAAGAATTGGAAATTTTTAGCCACTTGTGGAAGTTCACTGGGCAAAGGATACTAAAAAATGGAGTTGTGAGGTTGCCTTACGAACTCTTCAATGAAATGACACAGATTCATACATATACATACAAACATATAGTCACGGCTATAAACCCTTGGATGATGTAGGCAGATCTAATTAATTAGAAATTCCTGAGCCACAAAAATCCCTTAAAGCACCAATACCGTTAGTCACTACACAGATTCATCAGCATATAAGCGTATTTTGAATTACATTGACGAATCGTTTTGATCCTATAAGGTCAGAAGTTGTGTAAAAGGTGCTGGGTCTCTTAAATGCCACACTAACACCCAATGTAGTATCGTTTATTGTTTTTTTTATTTACTTTTTTTAAATTATAACCCTAATAAGACAATTCATAGGATACAAATAAATAACATAAACGTAACATAACATAAACGTTCATACATACATACATATACTCACGGCTATAAATCCCTAGAAGGAGTAGCCTGAGCTAAGGAATTAGAAATTCCTCAGCCACTTTTGGAAGTTGCATGGGGATAAGATGGTGAAATAAAGGTTGTTAGTAATGGGTCTCCCTCCAACCGCATCGCCCGAAAATCCCTTAAAAGCCCCAATACCGTTAGTCGCCTCTTACGCACATCCACCGGAAGAAATGGGGTAGTGCTAGTCTAAGCCGGCACTACACAGCAATAACATAAACGTTCACGCCGAATATCCCCAAAGAGGTTGGCAGAGGTACTAATACTTCTATACATCACGTGACTTTGTTACCTGGTGTTCAGAGTACCCACGTTTTGCATGGACAATGTACCCATATGATAGGGGACAGGCCTATCGTATTATTTCAAATACATATACTGTCATATGACTAAGTACAACTTAGCCATGTGGGTTTTCTCATGATGTTTTCCCTGAACAACCGTGATAGCCCAGTGGGTAGAACACTCGGTTATCGTGCAAACGACTAGTGTTCAAATCCTGGGTCGGGCCTACACCAATTTGTCTTTTCTAAAGACATATGTGTGGTTAATTTATCATGGTTGTTAACGGTTAGGGAAAACATCGTGAGGAAACCCACATGGCTGAGTTGTACTTAGTCATGTGACAGTGTATTCGTACAAAACGGCGATAGGCCTGCCCCCTATCACGTGAGTACACTGTCCATGCAAAACGTGGGTACTCTGAACACCAGGTGACAAAGTCACGTGATCTTCAGAAGTATTAGTACCTCTGCCAACCCCTTCGGGGATATGCGGCGTGAACGTTTATGTTTATGTTATGTTATGTTTTCCCTCACCGTTAACAACTATGATAAATTAACTACACGTATGTCTTTAGAAAACACAAATCGGCGTAGGCCCGACCCGGGATTTGAAGACTAGTCGCTTGCACGTTAACCGGTGTTCTACCCATTGAGCTATCATGTCGTCACAAATAAATGACTACGAGGTAAAATAAATGTAACAACTTGATGCTTGTTTGTGATATTTATTTCCTTAGATTTGTTATTCATACATAAGCCAGCTTAACATAAGCGACTAGGCATTGAATATTTTAATACTTTCTGAAAGTTATTTTCGGATACCAAAACTGACTCAACCCTCTCTCAAATAATTCAAACAAATTTATTCAAGGCGTAGTAAGACGAGGTTTGTTTTGATGCCATTTTACTAAGACAATTGCTTATTCTCTGAAATGCTTTGATTTTGTAAATATCTTGAAGTGATTATTACAATGAAATGATCAAATAAGTTAAGTTGTGGATTGTTAAACGTCAGTTTTTTAATTCAAATAACATTATCTTTTAATTTTCATTCAACCATTTTATTTTACTAACTTGGGAACATCACATATTTTAAATACATGCATATACTCACGGCTATAATTCCTCAGAAGGGGTAGCTAGAGTTTCAGAATAAGAAATTAATCAGCCACTTTTGGAAATTGAGTAGGAAAAATATTGTTAACTACAGATTGTTGGTCTCCAACCGCATCGCCAGACCACTTCTTTAAAAGTTTCAAAACCCTTATTCGCCGTTTTTCGGGCACCCACGGGTAGATATGGGGCAGTACTATTCTAAACCAGCACTACACATTTTAAATTAGTCTGTAGAACCTGTATTTATATTTCGCGTAACATAACTGCACATCCACTTGTGGAATTTTGTTCCAGAGATTTATGCACAATCAAACTAACAATTCCCGAAGACCCAAAAGAGCTGGTCATTGCATCAGTCTACATGCCAGATGATGAGGAGATACCATCCGAAAATCTAGCAAGACTGATAGACTACTGCGAAGATGAAAACCTTGAGATCATCGTCGCTACCGACTCGAACGCCCATCATCCGCTGTGGGGAATGAAGATAAGCAACAACAGAGGTAAGAATCTTGTTGAATACTTACTCACAACTAAACTTAATATTATTAATTTTGGTGCTGAACCCACGTTTGTAACTAGGAGATCGAGAACCATCATTGATCTAACACTTGCCACTGCACGAGCTCAGGCCATTATCGATGGCTGGCACGTCTCAGGGGAGGCGTCTTGTTCGGACCATAGATGGTTACGATTTAACCTACAGGCTACATCAAATACTCCAGAACCACGGAGAAATCCAAGAAAAACTGACCGGACTTTGTTTGTTAACTCACTCAGTAAAAAAATCAAAGAAGAGGGCACACAAGGCAGACTAGAAGGCACCAGCCAAATAGAAGAAACGACAGAGCAGCTCACCAATGCTCTAATCAGCTGCTATGAAGAGGCATGTCACTTAACCACACCCCCTGCTAACCAATCCACAAAAGACCAATGGTGGGGTCGGGAGTTGGAAAAGCTACGGGCAAAGGTCAGGAAATGTCTGAACAGAGCAATGAACACAAAAGCACCAGATGACTGGGACCGATATAAAACAGCAAAATCTGAATACAAGAAACGCATTCGCTTCAGAAAATCGACTACATGGAGGAAATACAGTGAAAACATTGAAAGCCTCCAGCAAGCAAACCGGGTAAGAAAGATACTTTCTAATCAACCAAATAATGGAATAGGATCTTTAAAAAAACCGGATAACACCTATACTAGTTCACTCGAAGAATCCCATCGAGTACTCATCGACACTCATTTCCCGGACAGTGCAATCACATCTAGGAACGACTGGAGACACTTAACAGTTAATCCAACGGAGTCTGATTGGAAACTCGCGAAAGAGATAGTGACTTATGACAAAGTCAAGTGGGCTATCACCAGCTTCCAAACATTTAAAGCCCCAGGAATAGACAAAGTCTTTCCAGGGTTACTGCAATGGGGAATTGAAGCCATCCTACACTTGATCGCAGAAATTTTCCGAGCATGCTTAGCCTTTAGATACATACCCAGTAGATGGCGAGAAGCAAAAGTGCAGTTTATACCCAAATACGGAAAAACTGATTATACTAACCCAAAGTCCTTCAGACCAATAAGCCTCTCATCCTTTTTACTGAAAACACTCGAAAGGTTGTGTGATAGAGAACTACGAGATAACGCTCTCAAAACGATACCGCTCCATCCCAACCAGCACGCCTACAGCGCTGGTAAAGGCACGGAATCCGCCTTACATGCAGTAACATGTGTTGCAGAGGAAGCCATTAAAGATAAAAACATCTGTCTAGGAAGCTTCCTAGACATCGAAGGAGCCTTTGATAAAACAAATTTTGATAGCATTCACGAAGCCTTAAACAGGCACCAAGTCCCACCAATGCTATCAACCTGGATAGGAAACATGCTTGAAAGCCGAGTGATAGTGTCGGAAGACCAGACTAAGGTTCAAGTAGTGAAAGGTTGTCCGCAGGGTGGCGTACTCTCTCCGCTGCTCTGGAACCTGGTGGCGAACGACCTTATCTCAGAACTCAACAGTAGACATTTCTACACGATAGGATATGCTGATGATATTACTATTCTGATAACTGGTAAATATGCAAGTATAGTCTGTGACGTAACGCAATCAGCCTTGCGAATAGTAGAGAGGTGGTGCATAAGGCACGGGCTGACAGTGAATCCGGACAAAACCGAGCTTGTAATGTTCACCAATAAGCGAAAAATAGAAAACTACAACTTACCTAAGCTTTTCAACAAGAGACTGACGCTCTCACCGACTGTAAAATACCTGGGAGTAATCCTTGATAGCAAATTAAACTGGAGCTGCCACATTGAGAGCAAACTCAAGAAGGCCAGCATAGCATTCTGGCAATGCAGAAGCATGATAGGAAAACGATGGGGTCTAAACCCAAAAATAATCATATGGTTGTATACAGCTGTGATACGACCAATACTCTGCTACGGCGCTGTTGCCTGGTGGCAACGAACAGAGCTAAGTACAGTGCAAAGCAAACTACAAAGCTTTCAGAGACTGGTGTGCAGAGCGGCTACGGGATGTATGAGAACCGCCCCTACCGCCGCCCTTGAAATAATACTAAATTCAACTCCACTGCACCTGTTCATCAAGCAAGAAGCTACTGCTTCAGCTGTGAGACTAAATGCAAACAAACTATGAAAATCCAACAAAGTCCCTCACGCCGAAATCCTTACCAGGATGGTAAAAGAGACACCTAGAATATCAGCTGTGAACGACAGGATTCCCAAACTATACCTCTTTGACAAGAAGTACAAAATACAGCTGACAGAAAATCCGAACGAAGGCCTCAATGAAAGGGAAGTGAGGATATTTACAGATGGCTCTAAAACTAAATCGGGCACAGGAGCGGGGGTATTCTCCGAAGACTTGCAGATAAAAATAGCTAGACCAATGGGCATATACTATATATGGGAAATATACTCACGCCATTATTTTGCATTTGTCATAGTTTTACGTAAAAGATTAATGCTAGTCATTAGAAGTGGTTTTATGAAGCGTAAAAATGCCCTATTCTAACAAGTAACACACACAGCTAACACTTATTCTCTTATTAATAGATCAATTTTTTGTTTGACACGCGAACTAAACATTTCTATGATAATTTAAGGGCATGCGTTTCTACAGTAATAATGTTTTTTATGTCTGTAAACTATAGAGAGGCTACTGCACGCTATGTATTAGTTTAATCTTGTTTTAGTTATTTGATTCCTATCATTTGCCGTTGCTTGAGAATGATTGACTAATAGAAATACGATGTCTGAAGTGTTTGTTCGCAAAAGAATATTTTGGAATTGGGATAATTTGGGTTTTAAAATTATAAAATTATTTACAAATATCCAATCTGTTTATTAATAAATAAAGGAAAGAAAAATTTTGAAGTTTTATTATTAATAATCCCCACATGAGGTTTTCATAAACAAATATTCTAATTATCCAATCCCTTCTTCTATTATTAATGTTAACTTATATAAACTGCTGTATTTTATGCAAAAAACTTTCAAAATTAAATTTCACAAACATTGTAAAACACATACATACATACATATATACTCACGGCTATATTTCCCTAGAAGGGGTAACCAGAGCTAAGGAATTAAAAATTCCTCAGCCACTTTTAGAAGTTGAGTGGGGAAAAGATGGTAATAATAAAGGTTTTTGGTGATGGGTCTCCAACCGCATCGCCCAAAAATCCAATAAAAAGCCCCAATACCGTTACCGTTTTTATTGGTTTTTTTTTTGTAAAACACAACTATGACATATATAATACCTGGCAGAATAGTTCTCCCTAATTGTAACATTTTTCAGATATTTTAAAGCTAATAAATATAAATTATTATACAATCACAAATAAATTAAAATAAATGAATTTGAATCTGATAGTGACTGCTTCAGATGTTCTAAGATGATTGAAAAAAATAAACTTTGAATATTCATTCGAAATATTTGTATTAATTCACACATAAAAAAGCGTAGTTAGAACCCTCATTCGTAGATTATACGTAAACGTTCTGGGAGGGACTTTTTGGGACTCCTTGACACCGAGTGTTGCCGAAACTTTTCATGATCTGGTTCACTGAATTTAATATTGTCCTCAATTTAAGCCATTTTGTTTAAGTCTTGGCTATAATATAAAATATTATAATAACACTTCATCTCGTTATAATTACTTAGAAAGGGGTTGTAAAATACATATTATTTGATATAAACAAAGTTTAAGAGATTTTTCGTTATCGTAAGACAATTGAGTTTATCTTTATAGTGCTTAAATTTTATTAAAATTTCTCACAATGCAGGATCTGATCCCTCGCCTTTCTGAGTAAAATGTACTCAAACACTGATCTACCAACGTTATTTGTACCATGTATCAAAATACTAATGATTGAATTAAGCTTAAGAGGCGCGCTAGGATTATGAAAATTCACTTTATTCTATCTGAGGAACCCAATTACAGTTATTTTACTCAATTAGAAAACTCGACGCTAAGACATAAACACCAGCTGTGAATGACACTCGTTCATTTTGCTGTGGGTGTCATACGAAGCAATCACTTAGGGTTTTTGACATTTTAGAGTACTCGTAGGTTGATGTGGCTATAGTTATTTTATTTCACAATCCTTAGTTTTTATTGAAAATAATCACAATCGATCAAATAAAATATTACCAGGAGTTCACTACAAAGTGATTTTACGTAAACATATTCCTAAATATATTTTTAAAACAATAAGTTTGTCTTTATAGCCAAACAGTGGGACTCGTTAAAAACTATTTTATACTTGAGAATCGACTCTGGCGTTGCATTACTTGCAGTAAGGTTTTGAGTACACGCCCCTTCCGTGTCGACTAAACTTTAATGACCCTTCTCTGACCCAATAAAAACAGAAATCACCCGCCAACCTACAAATTTAGGACTTAGCCACATTGATACAATTAAAATAAATGATATACTAGCATTGTTTTGTTATTAGAGTACAAATACTGCAAATATGGAGTCTTTGTATTGTAGTCTGTAGTAGGTATTGCGTGTTTTTATTTTTGTTTCGCAGATATTTGAGTAAAAATTTGAAATAGGAAATGTATCGTCAGAAAAAATAGTTATAATTCTGCTAGAACAATATTATTTAAAAAAGGTAACAGACATGTTCTTGTCTAAAATAAATTGTTTCTCAAAGTCACTCTTCACCGACATATTTATGACATTTTCATAGTTTAATTCACTCAAAACTTCACAATTTAACAATCCACTCGCCATTGTTGTTGTTATGCCAGGTAGCGCTACGAGTGTTAAGAATCGGAACTAAAAACTTTCAAAGTGGCGGCTAATCTCTCGCTTTTATACATTATGGCTAGCCGCGTTGAATGACATATGGCGCCGAATGCAAACCGGCGGTTTTATATCTAGCCGCATTCAATTCGGCTAATGCTTGCGCCGCCGCATTACAAAGTGGGGCTGTTTTAGATAACGGCTAGCCGTAATGTAAAACGGCGGATTATACAATCCGACTGCGACATGGATACCTGTCAGTTAAAAATATTTCCCCATGTACATAAAACCATTTGCTAATAGTTAAAAACAAAAAAAAAGATGTTTTTCCTATACAAATCTTTAGATATATTATGCTTCGAAAATAAATGCAAAGTAAAACTTTGGCAAAAGGTATTAAGCATATGACGGTAGGAAAAAACTCACAATTTAAATTAATATATATTATTATATTATACAATATAACTATCTCAGTTAACTGTTTCAATAGGTATATGGTTATTGGTAATTTCGAGCATATAGGGAGTATTGATGATTCAAAATTAATGATAAAAATATGTTTGCCTGCTCCATTGGAAATTAACAGATTGACACATGTATGTGCCGTGTCGCACCGGCTTAGATTGTAATACCTCTTTCTACCCGCGGATGTCTTAAGAGGCGACTAAAGGCATGGGGCTTACATAAGTGGTTCTGAGCGACGCGGTTGTAAACCCATCACCAACGATACTTTATTTGTACTATCTTGTCCCATATCGACTTCCAAATGTGGCTGGGAAGTTTCAATCTCATAAACTCTAGCTACCCCTTTTTGGTATTTATAGCCGTGAGTATATGCTTATGTAATGTTATGCATATTATGTTCTGTATGAACGTATTGCTTAAATACTAAAATAATTCATTTATTTTATTTTATTTATTTTTATTAGGAACATCAACAGCGACATAAGTAATAAAACCACAGACATGTATTTGAATAGATGCCGTAAGTGCATGTACTTCGCGTGTAAAAACTGAGTAAAATTATCTTAGTTTATCGCCATTTGATTGAGTCCGTGCTTGAACGTTTTCGGTGACAGATGTCAAGCTAAATATAAAAAATGCCTAATTGTGCCGTATTGCGTTGCAAAAAGTATCTAAATAAAGCGGGACTAATTAATAGAAAGATTTCCTTTCATCGGTAGGTCACTTTATTATTAGATCATGTTGGTTTTATTGCAAAATCAATTATTTCGTGTTCGTTGTGGTTTTACACTGAAAAACTTTCAAACGAGTGTGTATCGCTTAATTTATAATACATTGCCGCTTTTAGTTACAAAGCTATCTAGTATGGCTTGTCTATTAAAACACGCAATGAACATCAAAATGAACGATATTTTCACCTGTCAATCAGCTACACGGTACGGTAGCTATTGTCATATTTCTGTCATTTTAAGCAAAATGTGTTGTACCTACACAGATAGTTGTATTCGATTCTAATTCTAATCGATTTTGGTCGAATCGATCTAAAATATTTTTATTACTACAATGTTTCTGTTAAATAATTAATTGGAATACTCTTGTTTTAACTTTGTTTTTATTTAATAAAAGAACAGTTCAATTTTAGTTACAAGTTTTTCTCTAAGCTACATTTCTTAACGTGTGGTATGTGTCAGTCTTTATTTACTTCCTTCCTTCACTCAGAGTTGCCAATATAAATGTACATATATACACGAACACGCCTGCTTACATAAGTTCAAAGCTTCTTAAGTACTACAGTAATTATAATCAATTAGGGAACTATACTCCTTTAAATTTAGCATTTTTAACTTAGTGAATTTAACATTTCCCACAGGTTTTGTAAATGTATCTGCAATTTTATTTTCTGACGCTATTTTGTATACTTCCCTGCTAAACATTTTAATTTACTAAATGGTAGTGAACTTCAATGTGCTTAGAATTCTTTGCAAAGTTTCCATACTTAGAAATAGCTACAGCTGCTGAATTATCTTCATAGATTTTAACTGGTTTACAAACCTTAGTAAAGACATCATTCATTACACAAATGAGAAAATTTAATTCTGTTACTGCTTCTGATAATTCTACATATTCAGCAAATGTTGACGAGTTTGTTACACTACTTTGTTTTTTTTTATTTCCAATATTGAACAAACGATGAGTTTCGTACTATCATCTATAATAGAAAACAACGTTTTTGTATGGGAGCCCCTTTGATATTTACTTTACTGTTATTTAATTATTTATTTTGAAGGGTGATATACAAGTAAATATATTGTGAAAATTTTAAGTATTTACTTATTAACGTTTTAATATTGAGCAAACAAATACGGAAAAAAACACGTTTATTGTGAGGGGCCCCCCTTAAAATCCTTTTTTTACTTGTATTTTTTGTTATAGTGGCAACAGAAATACGTCATTTGTGAAAAGGATCATGGGCATTTTCGTATAGGAGCTGGGCGTTATACCAACAGTAATAAAATGCGTTGTAATTTACTTTATTGCACGTCTTGATAACCCCTACATACTTGTTATCCCCAATATGGACCGGGTATTATTGCAAAAAAAACACAAAGGTTGGTTAAATAATACACACATAATTGTTACTAAATGCTATTTATTTATACTTTTTGTCGCATTATTAATGGTAATCGTCAACTATGACATGCAACAAATATTCAGCGGTAGCAATAAAAGGCTAAAGGCAATAAAAAATGATAGCGAGCGAAACACAACGTGACTGGTGCGAGCAACAAATGATTCACGACTGACGACGCGCAGTGACGCGTACGCACGCTTTCTTTGTTCGGTACCTGAGTGAGAGACGTTAAGGGGCCCATACATGGTACGATTGATCTGTACGATCCGTCGTTGCAGACCGATCAAAACGACGGATCGCCAGTGTATGTTCACATCGTTAACGATTTACTTGATCGCAAAACGATATCGGAGGTCGTCACAGAATCCCTTACGATCAGACCAATCGTAAACGATAAATCACAGTGTATGGCGCCTTGCGATCAACGATTCGATTTTTGTCTCAGTCAACGCCGGCCGCCGCACGCGCTGCATGTCTATTGTCTACGTACCTAGCCTACACTCGACGAACGAAACAACAAAATGACTACATGGACTAACGACGATTTGATTGAATTGCGAGTACTGATGTCGTTTTAATAGCCATTTCTTAACCCACATTTTTCTAGGTTTGTTTCTTTTTTTCCGTAACCGAATCAAAGTTACTGCCACAAAACTAAGAAAAAGAAGTTCGTTTTCCATTGTAGTCACGTCTTGAATTATTTAAAAACGTCGTCACTCTGTTTTTTCAAACCAGCAAATGATCGATCGTGACGACCAATCGTTTCATGTGTGAGCGGCAAAACTTGTTGCGATACATCGTCACGATATTTTTTCAGATGATCGTAGCGACGGATCGTACCGTGTATGGGCCCCTTTAGAAAGGGATGGAATGAAATAATTCGTTAGGTTACCAACCAATAGATTGATATCTTTTGCCTAGTACTGCACGATATTGTCTGTGTTGTCTCTGCGGTGAGCGATTGTTTTGGATTCTATCTGTTTGAACATCACTGAATATCTCTGTTCTCCGGTTGTTTGGGTAATCGCCGTCATAGTATAAAATTAAGTTATGATCATTGGCTTTCACATAAAATACATTTTAACGCTGTTGGTGTTACGCCCATTTTGACCGAGATCCTTTCAGCTTTCTAGTTATCACTGTTTATGATATACAGCCTGGAGAAAAACAGACAACGAAAAAAAAATACTTGATTATTTTTCCTTCTCTACAAGTTATTTTACTTGTTTTTTTTTCAAATCCGAATTAGTTCTGGGTTGTATTATATTTTGTCATAGCGCCTTCTACTGGCTTTCCTTTTTGTAGATAAAATTTCTTCTCGGGGTTTTTTTAAATCATTTTGTAACTTTCCGAGAACAAATTATTAAAACTAGTTAATTAGGTAGGTTATCAACAAGGGCAAGTTATTATAATAATAAAGGCTACTGAACTACTCACTGACTAACTGACTCATTAACTCACTGATTAAGATCGTTGTTCTCCGAGAAGATGTAGTGGTGGAGGAAAATAATGTAGAAAGAGTTGCTCAGAATAAAAATGAGACCATGAGAAAATAGCGTTATTAAAAAACAGGTATAATTCTAGATTTATCATTCTCCTATCAATTTATCATTCGTCTGTCGATGCACTCTAATATAATCGATTGAATCGTTTACGCGCTGACGGGGAGTTCCCATCACTAAATTGCTCATGTGACGTCACAGTAGATGGAAAAATATTGGCACGCTTGGTTTCTATACAACAAATGACACTTGCGTTATCTATTCAAATACAGATCTGTGAATAAAACACAGTTAATAATAGAAATCAAGTAAGGCCAATATCAGATGTTCACAGATGTACAGAAAACATATCTAACAATAATCTCCTTTTTACGTTACATTTGATAAGCCTAGAACTTATAGAATATTACTAAAAGTTAATAAGTAAATTTTCAACACATGTTTTTTTACAGCAAGTAACCCTAACAAATACATACAATTTTAAGAGGAAATAAAATAGATATTAACAACAATATTGAAAGCAAAATTGTTTTGATCCACAATATCTCAAGGGTGTGTGTATGTGCATGTGTGTGTATATGTGTGCGTGCGTGTGTGTAAAACAAATAAAATCTGTGACATATATAAAGGCATATAAGAATGTATGTGTTATTAATTATACTCATATAATATGTATCTTAAGAATTAAAAAGTACGTCCATGACTGTTTTCCTGAATACGCATTTATTTCAACAAAACCTTTGTTCTATTCTGTGACTATTCCAAACAATACATGGTGGGATATATTTGTATCTACAGGCTAACTCAGAATTTCAATAAATCTTTGATGCATCATACTGCGTTGTCTTCCTTTGCAGTATTTAATCTGGATCCTGCTCGCCCCTAACAACTCTGTAACAGTTAGATTTAATATCTTACGAAACTGTTCTGCTATACCTGATTTCACTTAAGGGTAACAACTGCTCTACTATGTTTATAACTTTTCCTAACACTTTATATTTTTCCTCATTATTTGTGATCAATCGGAACTGACCCTGCAGCATAACTTCAATTTCACTACAGTTTTGTTTTAAAAGTGTACGGTATTAAAATAATTAAAATAACTAACCATTGTAGTTGATTCTATTTACAAAATATATTTAATTAAATGTGGTTCCTAGAAATCAGTATAAAAAGACATAATAGATTTCGGTAAACTCAGATGCCATTTGTAGTTTACATCAAACAGTTTTCAAGTTGATGAACGTTTTAGTGAACAGGAAAGGCATGGAATCTTAATCCTGCTTTGAATCAGATACATTCGCGAACATCAAATGCTTTTGAAGCTTACGTAACCTACTAATCGAAACTTCAATCAAATTCTTGTCACCAGTCTACCGTATTGTTAGATGTTAATTTCTGGTAAACTGTTATTTAGATTTTGATTGTAATTAATAGTGATGGTTTACATATTAACTTATTCGTAAATGTTTTATGTAGTTTCAACATACAATAACACTAAACTATTCGTTTTTTCGAGTTTTGTGTAGGGTGATAATATGATTCCGGCATTTTTAAAAGAATTAATTTCATATTGAAATTTACTCGGCCTTTTTGATTTTGCCGGTCTGGTTGGTCATTATTGTGATTTTAGTCATAACTATATAGATAATTTAATATAAAACTTTTTTTATATACTCGTTAATTTAAAAAATGTAGAATCCCAAAGTATAAATTAATCATTGGTTGTTATAGACTAAGGTTAATAACTGATATAATTGAAATTACTAATATGAATATAACGACTATTTTGCGACTATTTTTTTTTTTGTATCGTACATTTTTTTTATTTTTATAAATTAATTTCAACGTACCTACAATCATGAAATTACTAGTAGAATCCAGATTTTCACACTTAAGATACACTGTCAAATCTAACTATCATATTCTATTTCAGTGAAAGAAATAATTAAAGAAAGAAAAAAAACTTCTTTAAAGTTTTTTTTAATAATATTATTGTGAATAACCCCTAACGTGCAAGCGCATAATGTTTCAACACTGGTTATTGATAAAGACGGTGGTATTTTGAGAAAAAGCGTGCGAAGTAATGAGCTCTTAATAAATTAATATGTAAAATTATGCTGAAAGTTTATGTTCGACATAAATACGGGTTTCAAAAAAAGAAAAAGTGTTTGAGGAGTAACTATAACTGAAACAATCAACCATACTGGCCCATCTTTGTTCACATAATATAAGATTGAAAGATTGACGGATTCCTAATATTTAGATTAATAAAATAAATATTTAAAAAAGCCAAGAGGTTTAGATTAAGTTCATATTTATATAAATAGATCTCAATAGAGATTTTGCAATTAAAAATGTCCTGTCGAATCGATGATCTATTTTGCACCTTGTTTGACACACAGTTTGTCATTTTTGATAGAAAAGAATAGAACATTCCACCCTGTTTTTAAATACAAAAATAACACAAATTAATAAATAACTTTGAAAACAAGGGACTGTGAATAACTAAATATTTTAAATCTTTTTGTTCATGAAAACCTCATGAGGGGATTATTACTAATAAATAAAGAATAAATAAAGGAAACCCGAGTTCGCGGGTTCGATTCCCACCTGTGTCGAAATTTTTCTTTCCTTTATTTATTCTTTATTTATTAGTAACAGAATATTTACATACATACATATTGCCGTGTAGTGCCGGCTTAGAATGACGCCACCCCTTTCTACCCACGGGTATCGTAAGAGGCGACTAAGGGTATTGGGGCTTTTTATTGGATTTTTGGGCGATGCGGTTGGAGACCCATCACCAAAAACCTTTATTTTACCATCTTTTCCCCACTCAACTTCCAAAAGTGGCTAAGGAATTTATAATTCCTTAGCTCTGGCTACCCCTTCAAGGGAATTATAGCCATTTTTGGGAATTTAAGGGGGGAAAATATGGTAAAATAAAAATTGTTGGTGATAGGTCGCCAACCACATCGCCCAAAACTCCCTTAAAAGCCCCAATACCGTTAGTCGCCTCTTACGTACACCCGCCGGAAGAAATGGGGTAGTGTCATTTTAAACCGACACTACAGAACTATTCTAAGCCGACACTACACAGCTAGTTCATATCCGAATTTCTAAATTGTTATTGAATCAATCGATACAAATAAAATAACAATATGTAAATTGGTCGTCCACAATATTGTTTTATTTTAACTGTCACTAACACTTTTTATACAACATTAGCATGTGCACTTCACTTTATTTCTTCCCACCGTAACGCTCTAGATTTCAGGCTCCTTTGGGAGTGGAATTATATTATACAAAATCTTTTCTTTTTGTCTACGATAACCTGGCAATATACATTCTTGATATTGTTGAGAATATTTTCCAAATTATGCTTCTTCTTCTGTGTAAGTTTAACTTCAATCCCAAGTTTGTTTCAGATAACTCGTAGCTATTAACTTATTGTATTGTGTCTTGCTTCAACCAATCAGGCCCAGTTCACCAGATCTTACATGTAGATGTCTCGCTTGCATTGATACCTTTGGTAGCGATGTCATTGTTCACTGTCTATTACTCAAATAATGTCCGAAATCCTGTTCGCAATAAATGTTTACCAACTACGGGAATGTAACCGTAGCCACGATAAGAGGGTCGTTGTATCGGTTCTAGCTAATACCTTTTCCCTTTGGCATATTCAACGTCTACGTAATATCATTGATAAGCTCTGCCAGAAGTGCTGCGGCACAGAGCTCTAACTTTGGAACTGCAAACTGCTTTAAAACTGCCACCTTGGTACTAGATGTGATCATTGTGACGTGAATGGTGTCTTCTTGAAATGCCTTAAGGTAAGACACAGCAGCGCATGCTTGAATGGACGCGTCAGTAAACCCATAAATGTTTGTTCTTCAAAAAGTCCTGTCTCTGTTCTACTGTCTGTTTTGTGCAAATTCTTTGCAGCTAAATATGTGGTGTTTACGATTACAAAAAATGCATAATATAGATTTGTCTTGAGACTTGGGCATGTTCAGTTTGATGAAATTCGCCTACTCTTTTTTGTTTGTAACATGAAATGTTTTGTGACTCTGGGGGTTATCTCTAGTTGATATGCAAGTTGGAACAAGTAACTCGAGTATACGAAACTTACTCCGGAGAAATGGTTGCAACTCCCTCACGATGCCTTAATTAAACACGATTCGACATGGGAGCGCTCTGGTGCTCCCCACTGACCTATAAAGTGTGTACATTTATGTTATCACAAACCTATTTTTGCGCCTATTAATTTAAAACCAGGTAAATGTTAGATATTCTTAACCACCCTTAGAAAATGATTTGGGAGATGATTGTAACTAGAGACTATCATTAGTGATGTTTCCGCGGCCACATCTTCTAACAATCTTATAAAAAGGTCCAATAGTTTCAGCTGTCTCGTATTGTACTAACATCTATTGGCAGAAATGGAGTAGTGGTATTTAGTTAGTTAAATTACCTTTGAAGCGATTAAAATTGTATACGTTACGCTATATTTAAGAGACAAGGGATGAGATATTTGATCAAAAAATATTAAGACACGGTTCTGGTCGACTTGTCGTTATGTAGCTGTCATACGAGCATGCGACAACTAAAAAATTACATCAATTTAAGACTTTTTTCTTTATCCGAACATTTTATCATAATTATCCTTCAAAATGACAAAAACTTAGTAATTTAGACATTCTAATAACCTGTTTCCTGATTTAGGTCGAGCTTACATAAGAAATTACGGCAATAATACAACAACTAAAACAATACCATTAATTATTTCCTGGAAGGTTTACGACGAACAAATTGTACAGTAAGCGTAGTTGCCTCTCTAAATTGAACTATAAAAATGAGAAAATAAGGTAAGTTTATCAATATTCATATAAGCATCGTCATAACACCTGATTCAGCGCTTCGTATCTTCCCAACACATAAATTGGCAATATTTGTACGATGTACAACGTACATAGTGACGTATTCGAATTCGTTTGCATTTTTTTTGGTTATTTGTTTTTGTAGCAAATACGACAGGTATGAAAAAATTCAATGATATTCATGTTTGTGTTTTTATGGTTTCTTAAATTTGTATTACTATCTAAGTATAAAAAAATGAAAAAAAATGGTTTTCCTATTACGGAGCAAAACATTGTCTGTATTTTTTTTCAGTTTAATATATGGCAACATCAAAATATATTTCAAAATGAAGTTTGCCTTTAAACTATTGGTAAATTAGTTTGATGATCATTATTATAGTTTTTCCTTAGGATTAAAACAGACTGACTTTAATATAAATTCTAAAAATCGCCGTGTAGTGTCGGCTTAAAATAGCACTACCCCGTTTTTGCCGATGGTTGTACGTAAGAGGCGACTAACGGTATTGGGGCATCCAAGGGATTTTTGGGCGATACGGTTGGAGTCCTATCGATGACAACATTTACTTTACATCTTTTCCCCACTCAATTTTCCAAAAGTGACAGAGGAATTTCTAATCCCTTAGCTTTGGCTACCCCTTCTAGGGATTTAAAGCCGTGAGTATATGTATGTATGTATGTGTTAATTCAAAAACTTGCTGAAAGACGACAAAAGTTTGAACCACTATTCAGATATAATAAAATATCAAACGTCCCACAACCCAATTAGCATGTTATTATCATAACAAAGTGAGTCAGAATACGCCCCCAGTTCCCTTTCGAAAACATTTATTAAACGTAGCAAAGACACGTCACTGTAATAACATTGCCAGCTGCGAATATGTAAATTTGAATGAGTACAAAACAGTCAGTGATGAGTGTGCGCTTACAACGGAACCCTAAAAATTAATGTACTGCTGAATTTCTCAACAAATTGTCATTACAGTGTTATTATACTTATATTTTTTCGCTTGAAATGAGGTTTCAAACAATGTTCTACCTCATTTTATATTTTCTGTATTTTTTTCAGAGACAGTATCTGGATACATATTTTTTCAGCTACCTATAGAACTGGATTTTATTGATGGCCGTCATACGAGGTATCTATGGGTCTGAGGTTTAAAAGACCCTGTCTAACAATGGGTTGGCGGGCTATTGTATCGTTATCGTTATCGTTTATTGTAAAATAAAAATATTTGAATTTATAAAATGAAACATATTGGTGGCCTCTCAAGTATTTTTTTCAATTAACATCATTAAATGAAGATATCCGAAAATAAATAGTTGTTTTAATTATAATGTGCAATCGGTAAAGTCTCAGAAAATACTTCATTTAATTAATTTTCAAAAGAATATACAAAAAAACTTAATGGATAAATTCTTCGCCAAATGGAGTCAATATAAATCAATATATCATAACCGTAGTTGAATATAGCCAAGTATATAAGACAAGTAAAAATATTACTTTTGGTATGGTTTATATACCATACTCAAAATTATTATAAAAGAATAAACAAAACTATCAGAAATGGCACCAAACCTAAAAAAAAATCACATAGATTCGTCATAGAATTATTCGCCTATCTCCGAAATCAAATCTGCAACGCCGAATCGGGAAGCGAGTTAAATATCCACTACACCCGAACAAAAAAAAACTATTCAAATTATAAAAACAAATTAAATCCATTATCAATTGTTTCCATATTTATCAATTGTTTCCATAGCTGAGCTGTGTAGTGTCGGCTTAGAATAGCACTCCCCATTTCTTCCGGTGGGTGTACGTAAGAGGCGACTAACGGACTTGGGGCATTTTAAGGGATTTTTGGGCGATGCGGTTGGAGACCCATCACTAACAACCTTTATTCCACCATCTTTTCCCCACTCAACTTCCAAAAGTAGCTGAGAAATTTCCAATTTCTCAGCTCTGGCTACCCCTTTTAGGGATTTATAGCCGTGAGTATATGTATGTATGTATGTTTATAAATTAAATCCATAAAGTTCTATTAATTTATCTATTTTGATCATTGCTTAAAAACTATAAAAAATATTGAATAGCTGATAACTTCGTATCATGTAAACTTTTCAACTCTTTTTCAAACAGCATTTTTTTACAAGTTTTTTTTAACAAATATACGTAAATAATATCCAATTTTTATCTATCTAATAATTAAATGAAACTCAACAACAAATGTTAACTGTTTCGGTTATAATATTTATATTATTACATACATACATACATATACTCACGGCTATATTTCCCTAGAAGGGGTAGCCAGAGCTAAGGAATTATAAATTCCTCAGCCACTTTTGGAAGTTGAGTGGGGAAAAGATGGTAAAAATAAAGGTTTTTGGTGATGGGTCTCCAACCGCATCGCCCAAAAATCCAATAAAAAGCCCCAATACCCTTAGTCGCCTCTTACGACACCCTTGGGTAGAAAGGGGTAGCGACATTCTAAGCCGGCACTACACGGCAAATTTTATTATTAAAAACTGCAAAACCGTTTTACGTAATATCACGTATTAATATAACATTTATTTAAATAACACTTTCACATTCACGAGAACAATCGCCTGGATCTTAGTATCTTTACGACTTCCGAACATTTTTTCCTCAAGTTTATTTTTAAAAGTTTAAGAGCCCTCAAAGTATCGTTTTCAGTGCAAAACCCCCTTAGAGTGCAGCTAAGTGCTCGCCTGCTATCAAGATATAAGACACGCGAACTCTGTTGCAAATTACGAAAGCATACTACAATTTTCACATTTTCAAAGAGATTTCTAACGTTTTTGTATCTTAATTTTGCACTCGAATCTTGGATACTTACGCCCGATTTCTGAATTGAGTATTCTAGCTGAGAACAACTTAAGTATCGTTCTGTCGCATTGAAATCTTAATAACTGAATGAGACAAAACGATACTTAAGTCGTTCTCAGCTTGAATACTCAATTCAGAAATCGAGCGTTAGTCTTTTATAAGATTAAATCAAATTTTAAGCACTTTCATATCCATTGATATTCAAAATAAATTCAAACGTTCATATCTTAGGACTATCTTCGACAGGGGTTTCAGAGATAATACTATTTCTGAACATGACGTGAAATAATTGTCACCTGGTGATTAAAGTACGCACATTTTCCTAGGACAGTGTAGCCACGTAAAAGAAATTTTATATGAATACACTGTCACGTCATGTGACACTTAGTCTGTAACGTTACGTGTCTTAAGTCTTAATCCCCTTATAGAAATAAGACCTAAGACACGAAACCCGGAGAGCAAAGAGACTAATAAAACAAACAAATAAATTACACCAGTTTATTAAAAATTAAATATACACAATAAAACAGAAAATAAAAAAAAATAATAAAATAACAACAATAATATTCACTAATGGTCCGCCAGCGGTGATCTTGCACATGCGAGTCAAAAGAGGACCAGTCCAGCACAACTCGGCGATGTCCAAAATTCAGTAAGGCCAGGTGAAAATGATTTGTTAGTAGGATAGGGTATATCCCTATGTCCTCCTCTTCTTTCGTCTTGAAAGTGGCAGTATGTAGGAGTATAACGCTAGTAGTAGCTGCCAGAAATAGTACTTCAGAAAGTAATAATTGTAAGAATGACTTGTAGAATAATTAGTTATCCTTTTTTTTAAGAATCTCTTCTAGAATCCTAATTAGTAATACTTTTCAGAATACTTCTAGAATCCTTCATTAGTTATCTCCCCAAAAAAAAAACATCTTGACAATCAATAAAAAATCCTAATAGACAAATAAACCTAAAAGGAGGATTTTTTAAAAAGAGTTTCAGTTAACATAAAAAGATGAAAACATATAAATTTGAATAAGTAAAATGTCCTAGCGTTACATTAAAAATTAAATTAAATGCCTGCGCTATCATTTTAGACACCAAAAATGTATTAAATATATATTATTTAACATATTTTAAAACTATCTAACCTTCGTACACAAACACATTGAAAATTGATCACTAAAGAAAAGTTTAAGATAAAATAAAATTTGACAACTCTCAGCTCCGTCGTTGCCATAACAACAACAAAATAAAAACAATAACATAAACCAGAGAAATAAAAATATTATCGACAAATCGCAGAAAAATAATACAAAGAACTAAACAATGATAAATAACCGCAGGCGACTAACATAAAAGGAAATAAATAATAATAAAACTGATTAACAATATTTACAGGTAAGGTTTTATATATTATAAGTCATAAGCAAAACTTAGCCATGTGAATTTCCTTACAACATTTTCTTTCACACATAACAAGCTTGCTAAATGATCCACACTTATGCCTTTACAAAAGGCCATTTTATTTTTTGCCTTTGTGTATGCCATTGTGCATTTGTGTAGGCCTGACTCGAGTTTTGAATCCACGCCTCTTTGCATGCTGTGTAATTACGGCTTAGAATCTCATTACCCCTTTCTACCCACGTGTGTCGTAAGAAGCTACTAAAAAGATGTGGATTTGATTTGATCATGTAATTTTTGGGCAATGTGGTTTGAAACCTATAACCAACGATATTCTATTATACCATCTTGTCCCCATCAACATTCAAATGTGGCTGAGGAGATTCCGGCACTGAAGCTCTGGCTACGTCTTATTGGAATTGATGACCATGAGTATATGTATGTATGTATTCCCTAACAGGTGATTTAAGTTGAGCAAAGATATAGTTAAATAAAAAAGGGGGGTTAGACGACGTGACAGCTCAATGGGTAGAACACCGGCTATTGTGCAAGCGGCTAGTGTACAAATCCCGGGTCGGGCCTACACCAATTTGTCTTTTCTAAGGACGTATGTGTGGTTAATTTATCATGGTTGTTAACGGTGAGGGAAAACATCGTGAGGAAACACACATAGCTGAGTTGTACTTATTCATGTGACAGTGTATTCGTACAAAACGGCGATAGGCCTGCCCCCTATCACGTGAGTACACTGTCCATGTAAAACTTGGGTACTCTGAACACCAGGTGACAAAGTCACGTGATGTTCAGAAGTATTAGTACCTCTACCAACCCCTTCGGGGATATTCGGCGTGAACGTTTATGTTTATGTTATGTTCTTTACTTAACCATATCTTTCCCATTTAGTTCCAAAACTGCCTGAAAAATTTGTAAATCTGAAGCTGTAGCCTACCCATCCGTAAAGATAAAATATCAATGCTATAATCATAAGGAAGCATTTCAAAGTATATTAATCACCAACTTATCTCAATGTCTAGCAATTTATTTACGTCAATTTCAAGTTGAGAAACAGTTTTTTGCCGAAGAAAGTTTTAGACAAGAGATATTCGTTTTTGAAAATAGACGTTTTTGATTGATGGCTAGATTGGAACAAAATTGATGGTGGTTACTGATTTTCTTACAAATCTTGCAAATTCCTAATTAAATACTTTCGAACTTTCAGTCGTATTTATTTGTTAATTTATCAAACGTTTTGTTTTTTTCCCCTGCCCTTTGTATAAGGAACTAGATAAAATTTAGTGAAAACATAAAAATATAAAATAAAAGATGCCTTAAATACTTTTTACAACATAAGCTATCTGCGTAATTGTATTGTTCAATTAAAATACTCAAAAATACAAACGTTCTCGAAGTATATCCCTGAAGTTTCGGTTAAGTTACTAGTACATCACGCAATGTTAATGCCCGGCTAGTATGAGCGCTATTATATCGACACGATAACGGTTAGAATGAGATGGCAGTATACGATACTAAGTAAGTGCGTAAGAGATGTCTGCTTTATCCCACGCGATAACTAGTTTAAACACCGCTCGTACTAGCCGGGCTGGTGTTCAGAGAACCCTCGTTTTACATCAACAATGTATTCACATGATAGGGGGTATGCATGCTTTCTACGAATATATTGTCACAGAACAAAGTACACTTTAGCTATATAGGTTTTCTTATGCAGTTATTCCTGTTTATTAAGAACCCTTTGTATAATTCGTATAATTATACTTTGTATAATTATTTAAATAATTTCACTTTTAAAGTTTTTTTTAATTGCATGTAATTGTTATTAGTTAGTATGAATATATAATTTATAAGATATTATTGAATATTATATAGAGGATCATAATTTCGCCTCGTTCAACTTTTGATACCTACCAGTAGCCATTGTTCAGTGTTTGAAAACTGTGGAGTTAGTCGATTTTTTTAGCATTATACAGTTAGAGGTTATTTAATGGTTAAGTAATTAATTAAATTTACAAGTGTTATAAAAAAGTCGTACGTTACACGAGTACAGTTAGTCATTACAGTGTTCGGTTTCTTAAAGCTTAGAATCCACATCAGCTGTTATGACTACTCTGCTCTCTCATAAAATAATATGCTATTAACTTATGGGTTTTCTTACAGTGTTGTTAGTCTCTCTAGTACTTTAGAGATGCGATTTGAGGTACTCCTCATAGTTGTAAAAAGGATGTTCTACAACAAAATTTGAAAGTATAAAAATAATACAATAAAAAAATTAAATCAACATCGGGTAGCTTCCATTTACGTGACATTTGATTCAGCCCTCAACCGGAGCCGGAGTTATTAACTCCATTACAAAGCATGATACGAAAATACGTTTTCCCTTTACTGCATACGAGTAGCATATTTTTATATTCGAAACCATTTTCACCAATCTATTTGAAAACATGATTGTTGAAATCACAAAGATATAGTTAGAGTTTGCAGAAATAGCTCGTTGAAGCTGCATTGATATTACTAAAAATAACTGGCCGGACGGACTGACAAAACGGGACGCGAGCAAGTATGGTTCGTTAAAGTGGTTGAACGTGACATCAAAAAATACGGTCTATTCCTCTTTTGTTATTCGTTTATACATTTCTATGAACCGATTTGCTTGTTGGAATATGTTTAATCCCACAAAGGAAAAATTGTAGTAGAACCAACATGTAGAAGGGGTGAACTTTTAGATATTTCAATCATTTCAAACGTATTCCCTTGTTTTTGGCAAATGGAAAGTAAAGTTTGATTTGAGAGCTGGTTCTCCTTTTTTAACAGACCATTATTAAGATACAACAAAGAGTAATAAAATGATGAAAAACCTTTTAGTTCTCTGAACAGGAGAAAAGCACATCAATTTATGAAACATAATAACAATGTTCTTCTTACTGTTTTATTCAAAATCAATAAGCAAGGCGTTAATTTTACATCGCACTTCCCGCCAAATAAAAAAAAACCTGTTATTAATGGCATGTATGAGCCAAGATAACTCACATTGTGATATATTTTGCAAAACCTACGTGGTGATGATGGTACGGCACACTAAAATGGTCATTACAGAATAAGCCGGAATGCCCACTCTCCCAATACCAGCCAAGTGGCTTTTGTCCTAAAGAATTTTCGTTCAAATGTATTTCTATCTAGAAAAATAAACTACAACAGAAACACGGGCTCCTTGAAATCTCTTTAAGGCTTATACGTTTTACTTATGCGACGTAAAGTCGTATTTGGGGTTTTGTTTTGTCTTTTCTGTGATGTAATATTTTCTGAGAGCTTTCAGTTTTTTTGGATATTTTTCCCGAGTATCTGGCAGTTGTTTTATTCAATAGAAATATTTTAGTGATACCTAAATACAAATTTCAACATACATATATATATATATCTTAACATTACTCACGGTTATATATCGCTAAAAGGGGTAGCCATAGCTAGAGCTTCATAATAAGGAATTCCTCAGCCACTTTTGGAAGATAAGTGGGGAAAAACTTTATTTTAAAATAAAGGTTCGCAATGATGGATCTCCCACTGCATCGGCTAAATATTACTTAAAAAGACCTAATCGCCTTAATACCCTTAGTCGCTTCTTAACACTACAGAACTTTGTATTTAGTTTATGTTCGTGACATTAGTCGTTCCAAAACCACTACACTAGGTTCACAGTCGGAAAGAAGGGGGAGATATGGTGGGTTAAAGATTATTTGATGGCAGGTTGTTAATAATTTTGCCACCCAAAGAATGCCAAAAATCAAGTAAAAACCTTGTTTGTATCTTAGGTCTTAAACTTGTATTTCAGAATTTGTCAATTGTTGTTTTATTTATGATTATTTAGATCAAAACTTATAAAGATCGTTCTTTTATTTATAAGAACAATTTATTTTACTATTTCACAATAAAATAACAGAACTTGAAATGTCATAAAATGATTTCTGTCTATTGGTTGAAAGCTTAACAATATTTCGAAAATGTAATCACAATGTGGGCAAATACTAAATATCTTTTGTTTGCCACAGCCAATAGGCTCCTATGCCCCTTTTATTTCTTGTTTATGAGCTCTGAACAGTATAGGTGGCTGTTTGTGTGAATTTAAATCTTTTTTATTGCGTTTTTACTGCCTCAGTAAAATATTTTAGACAGTTCGTTCTGGTTAGAATCTCTCAAATTTAAATTAGATGGTTTGAACCTCGCGGTCCCTTTATTGCTGAACAAATCTGGCCCATTTTCTCTATTTTGCTCTTTTTTCTTATATTTTACGGTAAAATAATAAATTCAATAAATTATTTGCGACAAAGTTATATGTTCAGGAAAAAAACGGCTCACTTTTCAAAACTAACATAAACATAACATAAACGTTCACGCCGAATATCCCCGAAGGGGTTGGCAGAGGTAATAATACTTCTGAACATCACGTGACTTTGTCACCTGGTGTTCAGAGTACCCACGTTTTGCATGGACAATATTATAAATTCTGAATTACTGGCATTCCCTTTGTAGATTCATAATTATGAGCTAGAGTACGTATGTGCTAAATAATAAAATGTAATGAAATAGATAAAAATAAATTATCCTTCTAACATTCATTAAAATACAGTATGCAAAAGACAGAAAAAAATCACATACATGAAAAAAATTATGAATTAAGAAGAAGTTCTAAAAGTTCGCAAAATCGTACAAAGTGGCGATCGAAAGTTTCTGCCTACCCCAATGAAACTAACTATCTGTCGGTCGCAACTTTGTACAATTCGTCAATCTTTTCATAAATCTTGTTTTATTCTTTGCATTTTGAACATTGTTAATAAAATGTAATAATTTTTGAAATCTTTATAATAATATAAGCTCTTTTTAAACACAATCCGGGGATACGCCCCCGTCGCTTTCTTTTTTCTTTCCTTTAATTATTGCTGCTTTATTCACCGTCTTAAAAAATAATACCACAAACAAGAAAAAAGTTGTGAATTGAAGGGTTATTAGGTTACTTAGTAATAATATTCAAACTGTTATCGATGCAGGTAGGTGTTCCTACAGCAATCCCCATAAAATGTCGTCAAGTATAGCAATGAAATTATTATAGCAACAGTAAACTGAAACTCGTTAAATTACTTCAACAAAATAGGTAATGTGTAATAAAAACTTGAATCAATTCTCAAATAATTCGGTTTATTATTACGATCGGCGAGATGACTCATAAAATTTAGGACAAAGGCGTTTATGTATTTCAATTTATCTTCCGAAAAATATTGTTGATTAGCTTTTACTATACAATTTAATTCGGAGCAAGTGTTAAATTTAAAATATTTTACAATATTGCAAACATTATGTTTTGTATTGAAAATACAGTTAAGGGTCTAATTGCTGAAAATTATGTCTTCCAGACAACCTTTGGATGTTAAAAACACTAAATAGAGGTTAGTTTATTAATCAACCGTTATAGATGGTTGGTTGTTTGTATATTTAAATTTGGTTAAATCTTGAGTTTGTCTCTGCAAGATACAGTATTATTGGCAAATTTTCAGGGAGAATGGAAACAACATAATTTACAATGTATGTTATTAAGGTTTTAGATAAATAAAAACTCATAAAATATAGTTTTAGCAAATGAGTATAAAAAGATCGGTGAAAGAGATCTATAAAGCCAATGTGGAAGGTGATGTGAGAGGAGGACGACCACAGACGACACACATGGGCCAAATAGAGTGTGTGCTCAAAAAGGTCGGCGTCAAAAGTATGAAAAATAAAAGAGCATGTGTGAAAAGATTGATTGATGTGAACAAAGCAAGAGAGGTTCACCAAGATCGTAAAAAGTTGCGATCGATAGTCTCTGCCTTTCCCCAATAATGTAATAAGTGAGTGTATGATATGTATGTATAATTCTTAATATACCCAATAATTAAGAAATTGAAATAAAATTAATATATAAAACTTTTTAACTACCAGGGTTTTTTTCCTAGTACGTACCTTCATACCTGCGTAAAAAATATTGCAAACAATAATGCAGTCACAAAATAAAAATGTAACTAAACTAAATAGTAGACACTAAAAGAACGAGTTGCGAACTATTACAAGCATATATCATATTCTACAACATAAGTATTATATCAGCCGGCATATTCAACGCTCACGGCTATAATATATCTTAACTTTGAACCACGACTAAGAACTGCGAACATACAGCTCTGATATGAACTTAGTGAATTTTCCTTGGAATGCTTTTTATAGGCTGTTATATACACTCGGCTTGGCAGCTAAGGGCTTTTATGGTATGCTCATAAAAATGATAGATCACTACTGGATTGGGTGGCTCGGGCATCGAAAAAGAAATTTGTATTGCAATTCTTGGCTTTGGATATTGTTTACTTTACACTATACAGACTTGGAAATAGTACTGGAATTTCCGACTGTAAAGGTTCGTATTTAGTATGACTGCATTTAGTTTTTTTCCAATTATTACATCATTTTCTTATTTTATATGTAGGTTGCATAGCGTCTGGCTTAGAATAACAATTGTTTATGACTTCCCGCAGATGTCGTTCTTAGAGTATTGAGACTTTTAAACTAATTGTTGGATGCTGGTAGATGGATACCCATTACATTTAATCTACAAGCTCCCCCCAATTCAACCTCCGACAGTGGATAAAGTATTTATATTTATGAAGCACTAGCAACTGGAGTGGGGAAAAGATGGTAATAATAAATATTTTTGGTGACGAGTCTCCAACCACAACGCACAAAAATCACTTGAAAAGCCCCTTTACCCTTAGTCGCCTCTACCGATCACCCACGGGTAGAAATGGGGTAGTGTTATTCTAAGCCAACACTACACAGCATTAATTTGTTCTTGGTACTGAATATATAAGTTACCGTAACCGTAAATCGGCTACCTTATCCACGACGCAACATTTGGTCCTTCGAGTCGGTCCATCGATTTGGTAAGTCATTATTTCGTCATTTCATTACTTTACACACATATACACATACATATACTCACGGCTATGAATCCCTTTAAGGGGTAGCCAGAGCTAGGGAATCAGAAATTCCTCAGCCACTTTTGGAAGTTGCGTGGGGAAAAGATGGTGGAATAAAGGTTTTCGGTGGTGGGTCTCTAACCGCTTCGCCCAAAAATCCCTCAATAACCCCAATACCGTTATTCTCCTCTACCCCGTTATTACACCCACCGGAAGAAATGGGGTAATGTTATTCTAAGCCGACACTACACGGCTTCTTACTTTATTATCTTTTAATATACTTTTAGTATAAGTATGGTAGTATTTAGTAAAACTACTACATCCTCATCTATTTCATTAATAATTCAATTTTTATGGTGTTTAATTCTAACATTCAATTTGATATATCAGTTTTTGAATATTGCACTTCACTTTTGCAAATCTATGACTACTTATTTAGTTACGGCAATCACATCGATCTTGGCTTATTTTTACTTTATTACGAGGCGTATAACATCAAGTGCTTTTTTTACATTTTTGTTTTATTTTAATCTTAATTTTAAAAAAGTAATTTTATATATTTTGCTTTGACCATGACCGACGCTTAAAGTATAATCAAAAAACGATCGTCAATTAAAGCAAGACTTATACAATTTTCATCATTTATACACATGAATCGATCATGTGAAACATTAAGTGACATTTAATTAGTACAGGTTTAATACCGACTTATATATAATACAGTATATTTGTAAACTTATACGATAAATATGATACATTTCAGTGTGACTTGGAAATAAGTCTCGGACGATCCCAGCGAGCAATATGCGGATGTAAAGAGTGTGAAAAGCAGTATTACGGTATGGTGGCAACTGCACGTTAGCTGATCAGGTCACGCGGTTTCAAACAGGAGACTCGCCATCCCAGATGTATTCTTTTTTTAATCACATACATAAACTTAATACTGTACTTTTTCCTAAAATTTATTTACTCACTTTCTCCGGTACCTATTATGATTGCCTAGAGTTTAGAAATACATTCGCATCGATAATTCTTAGTAACAATATCTATACTAATATTATAAAGCTGAAGAGTTTGTTTGTTTGAACGCTAGGATCTCAGGAACTACCAAATCAAATTGAAAAATTCTTTTTGTGTTAGATAGTCCATTTATTGAGGAAGGTTTTAGGCTATATATCATCACGCTGCGACCAACAGGAGCAAACTATCAGCGAATAATGTTGCAAAAACGGGGATAATTATTCATACTAAGGCTTTCGTTGTGTGCGCTGCGTAAACGGTTTAAGTTACCCAAAAAAATGTATTAAAGAATTATTTCTCTTTAAATGATCTAAAAAAATGCCCGCGACAGTATATGTCTAACTTTTAAGTTTCACTTACTATAACCATTTTTATGGTAAATAAATTTGGTCGAATTTAATGCATAATTGCCATAATGTTTTACCAACATAATGTTTATCTTTATCCAAATAAATATGTTGTTGATTTAGAGTATTTAATTGAGAACAAAACTGTCTTTGACATCACTTAATTTAAATAAACATCTTAGAAGATAATACAATTTTAAAAGGAACTGATTTAAAGAAACAGTTGTATATAGCGTTTTTAGTAAGTTAAAAATTACAAATGGCACGTTTAATAACTAGTTCAGCAGTTAAAACTAAGCAATAAAGTAAACAAAAATGAGTAATAAAAAATAATGAAATGGATCAGTGAATATATAATTGAGTAGGAAAATAATTAAATGGGCGGTAAAAATTATTGAACGAGCGGTTACGCGTGGGCAGTAATAAATCGGAATTTGTCGGTAAGAAATCTCATTCTTAGCAATTCTATAATTGAGATTAATAGATATTAAGTAGTAAACCCCGACCCCCGTCCCCTATATATAGCAAGCATGCAAGTAAGCTGCAAGCATGCAAGTATGCATGTAGGCATGCATCAGGCATTTAGGTGCTCGCTCCGCTGCGCTACGCTCGCTCGTTTCATACATGATCTAACCTAACCTAACTAAATGTGACCGAACTTTTATTTGTCTGCAGTGACTAAATGTGAGCTATCTTTTCTTCAATAATGAATTTGAGTTCAGGTATCACCGCTCGTTATGATCTGCCGAACTATTTATCGAACCGCTCATTCCACAATTTTTACCGCTCAATTAATTATTGGACTACTCAATTATTTTTAGAATTGACATTGTATGATAAAATAACCGACTTATATATTTTTTATTACTGTCTATGTTTTACTGTCGCAATAATTATTCAACCGCCATTAAATTAAATAACTGCTCAATATGTTTTTCAACTAATCATAATAACATCTCGAAATTTTAAATAACAGCTCAAAAAAATAGTTCCCATTTTAAAATTACTCCGTAACAAAATTTACACGCGTGCATGAAGCGCAAGACAAGACGCTGCGCTGGCCGGCGAGCGAGGTCACCTGCGCGAGAAGCTTATGTTTAAGCCTAATCCTATTAATATTATAAATGTAAAAGTTTAGATGTTTGTGTGTTTGTAGCTAAGTGAAGAATAATTCACAAACCGCATTTAAAATAAAATTTACAGGAAGCCAGATAATGATCTAATTAACACAATAGGACACTTTTTATCCCAGAAAAATTAAGAGATCAATAAATTTTCTTAAAAAATGGTTAAATAGACTAACTATCTAAGAATCAATGCTCAGCCGAAACTACTATACTTATAAACTTAAAACTTATAAAGTGAAAAAAATGTGAGGACACTATGAAAAACACCTTTTTTCTCATCGCATGGCAGAGACCCTCAACAGGTCAGTTTGACGACGTGAAAGTCTACACTTTTGACAGTACGAAGTCTGTGGGGTCAGCTAGTTCATTAATAAAGTTAAAAAAATTACAATACTTACGTGCATCGTGAAAAAGTAATGCTTCTCTTGCAGTAGGTAATCTAGATTTTAGTTCGGAGAACTACGATGCTGCATGGAATACTTTGTGAGAGATATGACAACAAAAGATTGCTTGTTAATAATTATGTGGAAACTCGCTTTAATATGAACTCAGTCACAAAAGAATCAAATAAGGCTTTATGTCATATCTCTCTCTAAAAATCTCAGAGCCTTTTTACACTTGGGCAACTAGTTGAGTACTTGGATAGCAATAAGTTATTATCCATATTATTATATTATAGTTATTAAAGTAGATCGGTTGACAGATCGACAGTGGGAGGCGCATAAAAATACTCTGACTGAACCTCCAACATTACTTATATTAAATACATTTCTCAGTAATTGATCAGATTTGTTAGAAATAATTGAATAACACCACAAAGAAATGAGAAAAGAAACAAGGAAATACACATTTTCGCAAGAGTGGTCAGTCGGCAGAGCGACGGGGGCGTATGCCCGTGGGCGTAGGTTCAAGTCCTGCAGGTGTCGAAAATTTTTGTTTGCTTAATTACATACATACATACATACATATACTCACGGCTATATTTCCCTAGAAGGGGTAGCCAGAGCTAAGGAATTAAAAATTTCTCAGCCACTTTTGGAAGTTGCGTGGGAAGATCGGGTCTCCAACCGCATCACCCAAAAATCCCTTAAAAAGCCCCAATACCGTTAGTCGCCTCTTACGTACACCCACCGGATGAAATGGGGTAGTGCTATTCTAAGCCGACACTACACAGCTTTAATTAATTGCTTAATTGATTCTTAAAAATCAATCAATAGCGGTATATCAATTGATATTGATTGTCCTATTTTGCCAAAGGTATCGTCATACGTACCGAACACATTTGTCAATACCAGTAACAAAAACATATCCTCGTCTATTCATCTTGCCGACACTGACTACTATATTCCGTCTTATATCGACATTTTAGTTGGAGTGGAGGTATTCTGGAACATCGTAGGTGCGAATCGAGTTGCAGAAGGTAAAAACAAGCCTTCTTTATTTGAGTCAAAGTTGTTCTAGCGGCTCTCTGGCTACCCCTTATAATCACTTAAAATGCCTTAAAAACTCTTGGTTCCCTCCGACAATACCTACAGAAAAACATAGTAATGCCATTTTAACCCACTTGTTACTACCGTCGTTTTAAAACAACAGCATGAATAATAAAATCTACATCGAAATGTGGGTAGTTTTAATGAAATTTTCTAATGTGATTGCTTTCGTCAGTGCAGCATCTAACCGAGGAAAAATACAGTTTACATCAAGATATTACGTGTTTTTTTGTATAAATATCTATAAAATACGAAAAATAATCAAGTCTTTTCAAGGGTAAGTACAATATCATTTGAATATAATATTGGCCTGAAGTTACATTTAACTTGTTGTTATAACGTAGTTTTATCTATGCAGGAAAATAATATGCCTTAAAATTAACATTTTGGTACCTTTTTTGTCGAGAAAAGTAGGTGTTGTTTATAAACGACGATCGTAAAATGAACTACCTTACCTACTTATGCAGTGAGGATGAGGACGGTGCATAGAAATACATTCTTCCTTCTTGAAATCTTTTGTGTTACATACGCTTTTATTGTTTTATCTGTGTTTTTGAAGTAGGTATTTCTTATTATTACAGATCCCGTTTCCACTCTTTGAGGCTTTATGAAATCGTTGAAGAATTGGAGAAGGACGATGACGGTCCTTTGCCAGATTCCATCGTAATACTTCCTCCAGATAATTGTAACGGTAATGTGACGGATGAAGATTTCGGAGACGAAGAATATGTTAACATTCAAAATCTACCAGGCTCCCAGCTTCGAGCACCCTGCGCAATACAACTTGATAACGGCGGAGATGATTCCAATAGTGATGACGAAGACGACATTCCGATATTGCAGTTGGCAAAGCGTCAACGTGTGGATGATGCGCCCACCGCCTCTTCTACGGACGCTCAAGATACCTTACCAATACCTACTATTTATAACGTTTTCTTTTTTATCTTATAACGTTTCTCTCAAAAAGAAAAGAAATTCATCCATGTGGATCAGCCGGCCCTAATAAAGTCCAATAATGAAAATATGGGGGGCGTAGACAGGTCTGATCAAATTATTGGGCTCTATAGGACTTCAATTAGGGGCAAGAAATGGTATTTCTGTTTATTTTCTCACTGTATCGATATGGCACTGCACAATGCCTGGCAGCTGTATAAAAACGACGGTGGTGAATACGATCATCTAAAGTTCAGAAGAAGTGTGTCATGTGGTTTACTGGAGACATACAGAAAAACAGATCATCGTATGCCAGGTCGGGCTTCCGGTAGTTTACATGAATCTTCACGATATGATAACATAGGAATATCGTAACATATCGCCCTAAACAACTGCGTTGTGGATATTGTCACAAACATGCCAATTTTTTTTGCGTAAAATGTAACGTCACGTTGCACCCCAGAGATTGTTTTGCAGCCTATCATAAGCAATGTTAAAAGCGTACCTACATACATATGCATTATTCAATAAAAGAAGTACTTATTTTGAAATATATTTTGTTTCAATCAACTCACCATGAACCCTTGCAACAGTAGTACATATTACTACCGTAGTTTTAAAACAACACCATTTTCCGGCTTTCCCAGAAACTTCTGTTTTTTTTTAGTATTTTTTTCTTAATCGTAGGCCATTAAACTGCCCCCAAACCAAAAATCAACTTATAAACTTAACTTTTTTTGTTTCCGTAACAAGTGGGTTAAGCTAAGCATAACACATGTAACATACAAAATATAACATGATTTTCATACAAACCTTAAATTTTACACATTTTTCTCGAACATCAATCCTACAGTTACAAAGTTACTTAGCAGGGTAACTTTCAAATCAAATTTCCGGTGTCGACATATGACGAAGGACTGCCATCGTTCCCAGGAAACATTATATTCCTAGCGGATTCAACTCTACTGGGATCTTATAAGATTTGTAATGAGATCCGTTTATTTTCCGATCGGAAACTAAAGTGTGAAATATTGGATCGGTATGAGATTACACAGTGTTATATTTTTCCTTTGTGAGGCGGGTAGAACCAAGTTTTGATTCAAACAAAGGGTTATGTTATGTAGTATGATATGTGTTGTAGTTTGAGTTGAAATTGAAGAGTGTTTTTATAAATTGTGATTAAATCTGTCTCTACACGTCATTTATTTCGTAATGATCAATTGCCATTGGTGACCTCAAATGGATTTGGTCCATTATTTGACTACGGCAAATGCGGTAAAAATAATAAAATATAATAATTTGATTTATTTACATTGTACAATATACAAGATGGTAGCGGACTCATTTAATGCAATAGGTAATTGAACACACCAGGTACACTGTCCAAACAAAACGTGGGTGGTGTCACTCTGAACGTGACATTGTCACCTGATGTTTAGGGTTTAGGTGTATTACGCCCAATTTCTGAATTGAGTTCAATTCAGAAATCGGGCTCAATCAAATTCAATTCAAGCTGAAAACGACTCAAGTATCGTTTTGTCTCATTTAGTTGTTAAGATTTCTGTGCGACAGAACGATACTTAAGTTGTTTCCAGCTGGAATACTCAATTCAGAAATCGGGCGTTAGTGAACACTTGAGTTTGAGTTTGAGAGGTCCTGTTAATATGCTAACATAAATATAGTGCGTCCCCCTAAATACGTTACTAACTTGTATTATTTAAGGGAACAGAATGATCGTTCTCGTGATGTCTAAAAATATGTTAGTATATTTTATTATTGCACCAGTATTGAGATGTCATAATAAATGAATTTCACAAGATAATTATATAAAATAGAATATTTCATATATGTAACAAACCATAATATAAACTTTCATGCTGAATATCCCCGGAGGGGTTGGCAGAGGTACTTTTACTTCTGAACATCACGTGACATTGTCACCTGGTGTTCAGAGTACCCACTTTTTGCATAGACAGTGTACTCACGTGATAGCAGGGGTAGGCCTATCGCCGTTTTGTACGAATACACTGTCACATGACTAAGTACAACTCAGCCATGGTGGGTTTCCTCGCGATTCATATAATGTTTAAAGGTTTTACTGTAGCGACTAACCTCCTGAACTGATTTTAAAAATTGTGATGTCAAAAGTTTGGTATAAATACTCGTAGTTTATGGGACATAACGTAAAAACGTACACGCCGAATATCTATCGATATCGTCTAGAAAACTTATGGATGGCAAGGTCAAAATTGTCAGTCATGTTAATTACACGGTGAAATAGTAAATTTGCTTAAATCTACATCTTTAGTTTTAATTTTAAACTAACGATTAGGCGACGCGGTAGAATTTATTGCTCACCAAACTACCAAAAGTGGCTGAAAATTTTTACTGTTCTAAACCTCTGCCTACCTCTTTAGCGATTTATATCAATGAGAATACTTATGCATGTTATCATGTATTGTGTTATATGCGTATAAGTCTTACTGAAAAACGTAAAATAAAAAAACTATAGTTTCTAAACCATGAACAGTAACTAACAACGCATAAAAGGGAATAAAAGATATACAAACTAAGAAAACAATTCATACAGGAATTTAGTTCTGCATAAAAAAGAGTATGCAGTATATTTCATAACAGTGTTACCTTCACTAATACTAACTTTGCATAACTGAATTTTTAACTAATATTTATCTCAATCGATTTCTTGCTTTTTTTCTTTTAAGATCCTCTTTATTGTTCGAACTTGTTTTGAATCACTACTTACATTCTTATATTCCTATTGGGGTAAGCAGAGACTATCGATCACTAGTTTGTACGCTGCTGGCAAAACTCTCGAGCATGATTCTCATCTTCATTTTATACTTTTTTTTCTCAAATGCAAAAGTGTCAAAAATGCCAGCATTTTACGGCTTATTTGCTGTAAATGAGTCTTCCATGATCGTCCTCTATTTGCATTAGCTTTGTTTCTCTGACACTATTATATTTTCATGTCATGCTTCTAACAAAATTAACATTTATGTCTTATTTAATAAATGAATACCAAATAAAATGATAAAATCAATCAAATACGAGCCGGACTCACCACTAAATGTTTCAATTAATTCCGGACATATAAAAACTATAACTACTATAAAACCAATCTTCTTTGTAGTGGATTCTAAATTTATGTCATTTAAGCAAAATTTGAACATTGAAAAGATGAGAAGTAATTCTAACATGCTATAGTAGGAGTTCAATTCAATTCACACTGAAATTGGCTCCGCTTAGTATTTCGGCAGCTGCCAATGAGTTCTATTTACCTAACAATATATTCGCTCATAGTTTATTGACACTGCTATATTCGCTTTTAGATGTTCAAGTTTATGATAATAGAAATATGATTGGTTTGCGTCGTACAAGTTTGATGTAGTTTAGACAGAATAGCAAACAATTTACCACATGAATGTAATTGAAAAGAAGAAAGTATAAAACATACAAATGGAAGCACATTTGGAATTGAAGTGCCAAAAAGATTGTAAAAAAAAAGTTGTTCGTGATGGGTCTCCAACCGATATCCACAAAAATCACTTAAACTTACTTTACAATACCCACGGGAAAAAGGGGTAGTTTTATTTTACGTCGACACTACACATATATATTTTTTATCTATTGAAAAAAAAAACAATGACCAATAAAATACCAATATCCACTGATTTAATTTTACATTGTGTAACTTATGAATGCTTTGTAAACATAATCGTAGCTCCTAAAGATATTAACAAAGATAATATTTCATAATATTTTTTTATGTCTTTAAATCAAATAATCCGCCTTAACAAGCAATAAATAATATTTGAGATGTGCCCGAGATTTAGTACAAAATTAAGAAAAATTATTATCCGAAAAACAAGAATAAACTGACTTTTTCTGAGAAAAGACACACGCTGCCCAGCGAAAAGATGGCCGATAGCAGCAATAAATATCATGATTCGACCACTAAAGACGTATTTTTCTTTCTTTGCGGCATTTGTTCTGTAGCACGGCTCTCCGCCATTTTGAATTTATAGTCCCTGAAAACATTATATTTGTGTGGTGGTTGTATTCATATTTTTATTTAGATATTGTTTTTACAGCTTCAATTTCGGTGGGATAGTAATATTGAAAACACAAATAAGAAGATGATCTATCAGAAATATGTTCACGTAAGCACTTCAACTAAAAGGTCTAATTACACATTTGTAATATGGTAATGTGAAAATTAATTATATCAATAGTGAATATTTAAAAAAAATATCTTGTATTAGTACTTTCAATATGACCAAAGAAATACTATGTCTTACATTTCCACAATAATCACGTCACTATTAAACCTTACAATTTTATTTCGACTAGACACTATTACCGAAGAGAAACACAAAGTATAAAATACAGATTAAAATATGATAAATCTATCTTACCCATGCAGGAAAAAGGGTCTGGAAAATAAAGGTACTAGTACGTCGCATAACAGTATGCCTACTTGCCGTGTAATCGAATAGTTTACGGTCTAAAGGGCCTCTAGTCCTCACTTTACCTGGAACCCTGTATCCCTTTATCTTTGTTTGTTTATTGTTCTTTTCGGACACAACTGAATGATGGATTGTGTTCGCTTCAGGATGTTGTTTAGGAAATTGATGTGCCATTGAAGACTGATTGCTTTGGTTGTGCTATTTTGTTTTGGAAGAATTAAAGTAATTGAAGTCAAGAAATTTCGGAGATTGGGGTTGAATTTGCTTAGACACCATATGTCTGCCGCAAACGCTCTGCTGATAGGACACGGAGGTAGTTATTATTTAAGCAGGTACAATTTTAACGTATTCATATTAGAGTTTCTAATTTTCTCTATTTTATATGTAACATATTTCCTTACAGCCCATATTCGTCCCCACCAGATGCTTGAGCGTAGGCTTATAGTAATAATATTAGTAATGGTAGGCTAATACTAAACCTAAATAGGGTGATTTGGTCATAGTCCACCACGCTGGCCAATTGTGGGTTGGCAGACTAACGACTACTACCGTAATAGTGGCCGGGATCGACGGCTTAACGTGCCCCCCAAAGCACGAAATCATCTTAATTTTCAGATATCATTGGATAATCGGGTGATTCAAGCCTGTCATATCCTTCCAGACAAGATTAAATCTTACAAATTGAATTTGTGATTTTACCCCCCGGGTATCGAACCCAAGACCTCCGTACTTGAAGCCAAGCCAATCATGGAGGTAGATATATATTTATAATCCACATTTGTACTTCATAATCTCCTGTTTACATAAATTGCGATTCCAATAAACAATAAATTCTCAAGACACTTTTATCAGTAGCTAAGAAATATGTTGTTTAACCAATGGGTTAAGTATCCAAATTAAAATATTGAATATTTTTGTAACAGACTTTTCACTTCAAATAACTTTTGCTTTGTCTAATCAAAATACGATACACACAAAAACCCCACAATCCTATTGAACTCGTGGCACATTTTAAACATTTTGTGCAACGCAAAAATATACAGATCACAAACATTAAATACTCAAATATTAATCGTAAACAATCGGCATAAATTTTTCATACAAAACTGGCAAAATAAAATACCAAAAACACATAATAAAAACATCAAACAGACATAAATAAGGCACATAAAACAAAGCATTTCACGCAGATCCCTAAAGCTTGTATTCAATGTAGTTGGAATTTAAAAATACAACGAGGTTTGCCCGTCGGCAAATGCTTTCAGAGACAATATTTCACTGGCTATCTTGTCGTTTGTTCCGTTTGCTACGCGGCACACCACAAAGGCTGACGTCTTTAAGTACAAAAGTTTATCGATGCAAAATTGTTTGGATTCTTCAAACCGAACTTCAACGCTTCGGCGCGTTTTTCACTGCTCTTGAATTAGCTCGGTTGTTTTTAAAATTTTATTTTCCAAAGAAATTTTTTGCTCGTTTTGTATCTGGTTGCATTTAAATAGGAGTTCAAACATTTATGTAAGAAAAATACTTACTGTCTTTATTACTGACGTAATCAAAGATACTATATTGGGTTTCTCAAATTAGAATTAAAAGTAATTGGTAATAGAACTTACAAACTAATACAAAAAGGTGCTAAAGAATGTTTTATAAGTCAATTTTTCAAGTACCAAAATGAATAACTTTAATCCCACCAAAAACATTAAATGTAAAAAAATGCCAAGTCTCTCGATGCAGTTTTTCCATCTTAAAAAGTTTTGAGATCTCATAGAAGCCAAGTCCTATTCAAAATATTTCGTAGTTATAAATCAACATTTAGTAATTGTATCAATAGTTTTCTTTATATTATAATTATAGTGACTTGGCAATGAGCACAAGAAGAAAAAAATTAAACGGCATACTCGTATTTGGAGGAGTTGAAAGTTACACACACCGCATGCGTAAACATTAATATCACAAAATTAATTTTCTTTTGGTTTATCCGTGTCGTCCCAACCGAATTTCGGCAACGGCAGTCAGTCTTAGTGCACTCTCGATTCATTTACTTTTATAAAGCGATGGCCCGTAAGGTATTCTTAATTATTGTATTGGAGCATGTAGTCGGTAGTGACCATCATGATTCACACATAACAAATAATCTGATCACTGGTCTCGTCAGTAACATTTGCATATAATTCCAGGCAGCAAGCTGCTTTTAATTTGTGCTCATTGCCAAGTCACTATAATTATAATATAAAGAAAACTATTGATACAATTACTAAATGTTGATTTATAACTACGAAATATTTTGAATAGGACTTGGCTTCTATGAGATCTCAAAACTTTTTAAGATGGAAAAACTGCATCGAGAGACTTGGCATTTTTTTACATTTAATGTTTTTGGTGGGATCTCATTTATTTTTTGTAATGCATTTCTTTCTTTTACTTTTAGGTGACCTCACAATTTCTTGGACGTCAGCTACTGCTTTGCTTAGAACCCATTCTCTATCTCTATCTCTTCTGTTTCTTCTCTGAGGCTTCGTTACTTCTAAGGTAGACAAGTCTGGGCGATATATACTTCGGAGTCGATTATATTCAGCTATTGCTGTCTCCTGAGCTTTGATACTACTAAAATTCACATTTATTAAATGTAATCCACCCAAACTAGTCACTCTTGAAAGGGCCACGTATGCTTGTTTGACGACTGAAAACTCCCATACATGCTGTATGACAACGAATGAAATAAACACGACCCATCTCCAGGAATAGAGATAACTCTGTGTGGACAAAGGTCGCCATTTATGTACAATATTTCACGTTCCATTACACTATATTTACAATTACTTCTATAACAATAGGGCTTAAACTTATATAAATATATGCAAACTAAATAGAACTAAACTAACTAACAAATAACTAACTAAATAAATATATATCTACTAACTTACAAACGATAACTAAACTAAACTAAATAACACGTAAAGTTCTCCGAATATCAATTATCACTACAATATTTTTTAGTTTCGAAATGGGTTTTCATAGACAGATGGCGCTATCAAATGAAAATTATCGAATTATTTTGAAGTACCTACTACTTACACTGCGCTTTGTAACGCAACCATAGCGTAGCGCGATTCAGACAGGTACAACGCCATCTATCGAGCGCGCATACAATATTTATCGCAATACAATGGAGTTTTAGCTTTATTAATTTAATGAACTTTATGTATTAATTTGTATTAATGATAGTCTATGTATTACATTTATATTATTCTTTTCTATTCTATGTATGTATTCATCCAATTGAATAGGTACTTGAACAACGAACAAAGTTAACAATGCAGTCAAAATCCATACATAATGTTCTTGCCAAACCGCAAATATAAAATTGTTTTCTATGGCATATAATTTTTTAATGTTTTTATAATTTTTCCTTTATATGTGGCTAATGACCTATCTTGGTGCAAAATTTGAAGTTTCTAAGTCTGCTAGAAGTACCTTAGATTTTTGATGATCTGTCAGTGAGTCAGTGAGTGACAAAATGGTGTAACTTTGATCGACCGTAACTCCTAAACTATTAATTCATTTGGCGTGTAATTTCGAACTTAAGCTTGTTCCAATGCCTACTATTATTCACCGAAAACCTAAACTCCTAGCTTTGTCCACGTCGAAGATAAAGGGGGGGCGAAACAGCCGCGAAACGCTTCGAGAAAAGATGGTACGGCCGTGCCCGTTTTGCTCGAGACTTGGCAGGGGCACTGCCGTGCCCCCAGATTGTTTTTATTAAAAAACCGTGTCACCTCCAATAAAGTATCGATATAGGATAGCAGTACATATTATTCCTAAGACAGTCTATAGATGTTGCAGGAAAAAGCCGTAGAGTGGTTCAAAAGTATTTTGGATTAAATTTTAATTTCCGAATTATATTGAAACAAATAAAACTAAATTTGAAATAGGTAAAGAGGAAGTAGCCGAGTGTAGGTATGAAGAATTTCCTAACTGCATGTAGAGATTATGGGCTCATTGAGAGGAACAAGTTACATTATAAATAAATAAATTTATTTACTACTACTAAAAAAATACAGACAAACAAAGAAAAATTATAGTATAACATAAAACAAATTAGAAAATAGAAAACATAATTCGACTTTCGTTTGTGCCACTGTCACAGCGAATAGACACTAACTCAGCACTACTTCAGTACCTACCAATGACAAATAACTGCTAATACACACACATACAGTTATATACACATTAGTTACAAATATTTGCCAGGCATTAATAGTGCAGGTACCAGAATATTTAAATTTAATTATTGTGGGCAAAGACATGAGCAAGGAATGGCTAGGAAAAAATAAAATACTACAATAATATTAATTTGAAATATGGTATATTTGATACAACAACCCTGATAGCCCAGTGGGTAGAACACTCGGCTATCGTGCAAACGACTAGTGTTCAAAATCCTGGGTCGGGCCTACACCAATTTGTCTTTTCTAAAGACATACGTGTGGTTAATTTATCATGGTTGTTAACGGTGAGGGAAAACATCGTGAGGAAACCCACATGGCTGAGTTTTACTTAGTCATGTGACAGTGTATTCGTACAAAACGGCGATAGGCCTGCCCCCTATCACGTGAGTACACTGTCCATGCAAAACGTGGGTACTCTGAACACCAGGTGACAAAGTCACGTGATGTTCAGAAGTATTAGTACCTCTGCCAACCCCTTCGGGGATATTCGGCGTGAACGTTTATGTTATGTTATTTTATGTATATTTACGCTAATTAAGTTTAATATCATAAAGAAACCACTTTACATAAGAAATAAAATTTAAATAGATGGATTACTTATGATTTATACGAAAAATAAATAATATAAAATAATGATTACTAATGTGATAAAAAGCACTACTTAACTACGCCCGACTAGTACGAGTAGTGTTTAAACTAGTTATCGTATGGGATAAAGCAGCCACCTCTTACGCACTTACTTAGTATAGTATAATGCCATTTCATTTTAACCGTTGCCGTGTCGATAAATAGCGATATAGTAGCGCTCGTATTAGCCGGGCTGAAGGTGTTCCTGCTATCCATATCTCGGATTGGAGGAGGGAGGTCATTCCAGCACTTACATGCTGCAAACATAAAAGAACCTCTAAACGCGACTCATTAGCAAGATCGCTCTGACTTTGAAGTGGTAATCTTTTTTAATAATGGTATTCAGAGTACCAATGGTTTTCTTTGATAGTACATCCACGTGTTAGTAAGCCGACCCCATTTGTAAGTCTGCACTATCCGATGATTTATTAAATCTTACCCATGTGGTTTTTCTCAAATAGTTTACCCTCAAGGTTAACTACACTGATAAATTAACCATAAGAAATACATACATACATATACTCACGGCTAAAAATCCCTAGATGGGGTAGCCAGAGCTAAGGAATAAGAAATTCCTCAGCCACTTTTGGAAGTAAGGTGGGAGATAAGGTGTTAAAATAAAGTTTGTTGGTGATGGGTCTCCGATTGCATCGCCCAAAAATCCATTAAAAGCCCCAATTCCATTAGTCGTCTCTTACGTACACCCACCGGTAGAAATTAGGTAGTGCTATTCTAAGCCGACACTACACAGGAATAACTATATGACTTAAAGAAATACACAAATTCTTTCACTTGTTCCACTTTCTTACCATTTGTAACGATCTCACATTCTGTCATACTTTCCTCTCTCTCAAAAACCAAACAGTTAAAATATGGTTTAAATATATTCCGTTTATATGGCAAGTAAGTAAAGTAAAAAAGTACCTTGAACTTAAGTAATAAATGCCACTTCGTAAACGTGAAGAAAATATTGGCCCAAAGAAATTATGGAGAGAATTAATGGGCAATTTTTTTTATGTTCCCTTAGTTCGTTAAAAGTTTCACTTTCGCCCGTTAAATATAAAACTTAAGACACCGCCTTATTTTGATGACTTTATTACTTTGATGTATCTCAGTTCTGACGTATTTAAGGATGTACATGTAATTTTGTTGTTATGTGATGATATGCTATGTTAGACAAGCCAAACCGGCTTGCCAGTATCGTCTAAAGTGGCCATCGATAGTCTCTGCCTATCCCATTTGAAACTAGGGGTATCAGTATTTATATGTATTGTACTTTATACTGTGTTATTTCTTATAGATAAGCACCTGCCATAAGAGTCGTAACTTAGTCGTTTATATTTGGCATATAGAGAGGACGGATAAGAATGAAGGGCAAAGCAGATCTATAGACGTAAAGTAGATGGTGTTTTGAGTAAAGGAAGGCCACGCAACAGATCTGAAGGCCATATCGTAAAGTCTTAAGAAAAAATAATACAAGGCCATGTATGAGAAGAATAATGAACGTGAGGAAAGTAAGAGAGATATGTTAGGATCGTGTAAATCGGCGACCGGCAGTTTCTGCTAACGCCAAAGGTAACAAAATACATACACTTTTTAAATTATCGCGGTTTGTAGACATTATATATAATAATATTTGTTAGTTAATCCCGATTATTATTATATATGATCTTGATAAACATGTTTCTTCGCAAAATAATACGAAAAAACGCGCTTTTTAGGAGCTTAAATATTCCTGTGACGTTATTGGAGTTATACACGCAGTTCGTTTATCAGTACTGTAAATACAAATATGTGCGATTTTATTTTCATGAATTGGCGATCATTAAAATAATATATTATATTGTAAATAATATACATACCAAATTATCTTCTTCAGTGAATCAGCTTAATAAATTAGATGTAAATAAACTGTTTCAAAGGTATGTTTTCTAATGTTACTTATTTAATTATTTTAAATCATAATAATGTAATATTTAGTTTTCCAAATATTTCCTATAATTGAGGGTTTCAACACAACCGATGATCTCTTCTCGATAACTACTAAATGGTAAAATCAGTTTAAGTAGACATAGAAACAAAATAATGTTATCTTAAATTAACTAAATTAATACAAACTGATTTCTTGTTTCAATTTAAAATGTTATAAAAAATACATTACTCATAGATACACAAAATTACGGATATTAATTCCAAAATGTGATATTACAGCTTTGGGATAAGAATTTAAGCTAGTATTGGAAGTTTCTTTGGGAAGCGATAAGTAAAAATAAAGGTAAGTGATAAGTAATCAGCCACATCACCCAAACATGGGCTAAAATAGAAAAGCGATACGGAGACTAAATAGTCATGTAGGAAAAGGGTGGCGACCTTGTAAAGAACGTACCAAGTGGCAGCAGCTTTTGCCTACCCCAATGAAAAATACGCGCTGTTGTGAGTTTTTAAAAATTTGTGTATATGATATATAATAATTCAGGTCAAGTTTTTTTTCCCAGATAATTTAAAAACAGGTTTAATTTGTTTATTCACATCTCTACGGCCGTTTAGTTAGAGAAGCGCTTTCCCTAAATAAACAGCTATCACGTGCATGAGAATATTGTGAAAAAAACTGCGATGATAAAGAATTAGGAAACGTTCTTCAAAATCAGAAAAAATGGTTCTTTTATACGAAAATGACATTCCCCTAGATAGTGTTTCCGTCTTATAGACAAATATTGAGTAGTGTAAATACAAAAAAAAATACAGCTCAAGGATCTTCTTTTTAATTTCTTTTTTGTATGTGTAATATGTAAGTTATATGTAATAGGTAATTTTATTTAATATTTGTACAGATTTATGTATGTGAAAACAAGTTACTTGCAAATAGAAAATGTATAATTTTAAATACAATGTATTTTGTAAAGCTTACAGACTTCCAAATAATGTTAAAATAAAATATCGATCGAGAATATCACAAATATTTCGTGTATTCAGCTAGCTTTTGTATTTAGCCTACATGGCAACAAATGCATGCAATCTTTGATTTTAAAAAACTGAGAGAAATGACTTCTTTATATAATTTCCTTTACCGTAGTGAACCGAATAGCTTCTGACCTGATAGTGAAGCGACAGGAAATAGTTTGCCTCGTCTTTTGTGCGAGAAAATCCTTGGTGTTTCATTATTTACTTCTCCCCGCACAAGTTACCGGTTACCCAATTATTTTATGAACAAGTAAACGATGATTTTATGGGTATAATATAGTGATTTAAATATTTTTGTTTATAATAACCTCATATGGCGACAATGTTTACTGACCAGAATATCTAACAAATAGAAGCATTCTCAATAAATAGATCTTAACTTAACCAAAACTTAAATACCACTGAAAATCACTAAGCTAAGTGCGGTGCGACGAGCGGCAAAAGCAAACGGCGTAGAGTTATAAGAATCATGATATACATACGATTGTCTACATGATAGTCAAGTGGGTAGAACACCCGCCCGAAAACAGAAGGGCGTGAGTTCCAATCCTGGGTCGGACCTACACCAATTTGTCTTTCTAAAGTCATATGTGTGGTTAATTTATCATGGTTGTTAACGGTGAGGGAAAACATCGTGAGGAAACCCACATGGCTGAGTTGTATTTAGTCATGTGACAGTGTATTCGTACAAAACGGAATAGGCCTGCCCCTATCACGTTAGTACACTGTCTAAGCAAAACGTGGTTACCTTCTCTGGACACTAGATGGCGCTGCTATGTGAGTTCAGAAGTATTGGTACCTCTGCCAACCCCTTCGGGGATAAACGGCGTGAACGTTTATGTTATGTTATTGTCCGATATAATAATGATGAAGTAAAGTTTTTATTACAAATATTATGTAAGCGTACCGAAAACTTCTTGGAAGTTACGGGAAGGCAATGTATGAGGGCATCACAAGATGAATCGTTTTTGAAATCTTTAGAGGAGGCCCATGGTGAACCATGACGTGGCGTATAGTGCTAGCTTAGAACAGCTTTCCACCCTCAGGTGTCGTAAGGGTTGTCTAATAAAATATGAGGCTTTAAAGACACATCACCAACAATACTTTATTTTTACCATCTTCTCCTCTATCAACTTCCAAATATGGCTGAGGAGTTTCAATTGCTGAAGTTTTACTCCTTTTTAAGATTTGTGGCCGTGATGTTCATATATATATATGAATAGAAAAACTTGTTTGGAATCTGCATTTGACAGAAATTAGTCACTAAGCAGTTATAGTAAATTTGTTTACAGATGAACGTATCTAAAAAACTTGTTATAACAAAGAGTACAGCTTCCTCAATTGTCTCATTTTTTTGAAAAATATAATATCGATTACTATTTCTGTTTTTCCTCAAAGATTACATTTTGCTTCTAAAATCATCAGGAAAAAGAACAATACACTTCCATTTTGTAATAATTTAAGCGGTAGATGGGCTGCTAAGCCCCGGGATATCTTATTTCATAACGCCTTAATGACAGAATTATAACATGACGGCATGTAATATTCACAAACAATTCATTACGTAAGCGCTTCATATTAATGTCGCTATAAATATTTGCACAGATCTTTCTTGAAGCACGGATACAGGGAATTTGGAAAGATTAACTTGATCAAACAGTTTGTATAAGAAATTTATGTTGTATTTTTAGCATTGTTATCGGATTTTAATAAAATTCAACAAATCAGAAATGTATTAAGTAAAGTCATGTTTTGATTGACTACTCGCCTGCAGTAAACGTTTTATATGAAAGCTTTGTGTTTTTTTAAAATATAGCTCAAAAACAATTCAGCAACATTTATAAATAGGGAAGCGCTAGCACAACTAAAGAAGACTAAAAAAATATTTATATTTCCAATTATTCACAATTTTCGATGGTCTTTACAAACCTCTCTCACTTCCCTTGTCTACATCAATCTTCTTGATTTTTTCAGACAATATATTTCAAATATATCCACATCTTTTAAAATATATAATGAAATGAAATGAAAGGGATACCGAATTAAAATTCAAAGTCTAACATCCTCCATAAACTAGTAATAGTCTAGTCTCTTGGCTATTTTTCTATTTAGAAGGAAACCCCATAAGAAAGAAAGGTTTTAAAAAATTAGAAGATCCTTCTCAAAAACCTTTAACAATATTTTTTGTGAGGGATACCTAGATTCCTTTTTAGGGTTCCGTAGCCAAATGGCAAAAACGGGACCCTTATAGATTCGTCATGTCTGTCTGTCTGTCCGTCCGGCGGTCCGTCCGTCCGTATGTCACAGCCAGTTTATTCCGAAACTATAAGAACTACATTATTGAAAATTGGTGCGTAGGTATATTCTGTAAACCGCATTAAGATTTTAAAATAAAATCTGAAAAAGAAACCAAAATTTTTAGGGTTCCCCATACATAGAACTGAAACTCAATATTTTTTTTTCATCAAACCTATGCGTGTGGGGTATCTATCAAAAGGTATTTGAAAATGATGTTGAGGTTTCTAATATCATTTTTTTCAAAACTGAATAGTTTGCGCGAGAGACTTTTCCAAAGTGGTAAAATGTGGGTCCCCCCCCCCGTAACTTCTAAAATATGGGCATGATAAAACTGAAAAAAATATATGATGTGTATTACTATACAAACTACTAACGAAAATTGGTTTGAATGAGATCTAGCCAGTAGTTCTATTTTTAAACGTCATAAATCAAATTACTTACCTAATTTATAAATTTCACTGAAATATATAACAATAATTTTACTATCACAGGCCTTACGCATAAAACGTGAACCATTGTTTTCTTATAGTAAATTATTATTAGTGATAAGCAAATAACATTTGAAACTAAACATTATAAATTGGTATATTACTATGTTACCTACCTGCTGCTAGTGCTGCTACGGAACCCTTCATTAGCGAGTCCATCTCGCTCTTGGCCGCTTTTTTGAATGGTGTTGCGTCGTGGATTAGGTGGCTGGTTCGTCGAAGAAGATGTTAAAACTCCAGTGGACTGTATAAACTTATATTCAGTATAAGTATAAATAACAAAACAATCATACTCATAAATATCTAAGCCCCACTTAAAATTCTTCATATTATTATACGTAACGTTTGTCTTTCTGCCTCCATGATATAAATATACAACTTAAAGAAATTTAACTGGAAGTAAATTGTTTTTTTATCATAATTTTATTTAACGATGCTACTGAAGCAACAGAAACAAAGCAACTCACCACTTAAATGTTTTTGTATCCATATCTAAAAGAAAATGTTTACATCATATCAACTTTTATTCGAAAGATATTAAATTTTATGTCCGTGACGACTAAAAGTGGTTTGTTATGAAGGTTTTATTGCATGTTCAGCTAAAGCAAGCACTTTTTAATTTGTCCCAGTTTTTCTGTGAAATGAAATATCCTTTTCAAGGCGGTAGCAAATATTTAAAATGAGATGCAGCCTGATTCTGTTCAAAGAACTTTGTGTCTCTTTCAACATTTGAAATCAAATCTTTGTCAAGTTTGCTTTGTTGCATAACAAATATTAAGTTTCACTTTGTGTTATTTGTTTGCGGTGTCTTACATATGCTGTTTGTATAAAACATGTTTAGAATATTTAAAAAAATATTAATGAAAATTAAGGCCCAGAAGTTTGCGAACATAGTAAGAAATGGCAATTAATAGTTACTGCCTACCTTTTTGGATGTCAATGGCATGACTTTGTGTTTGAATTTGTTTCAGTAATCCAGATCAATGAACTGAATATCATGCAATAAATTTTAAAATACACATGCAGCAGACACGATTTAAGATTAAAAACCCAGTAACTCCCTCATAAGGCTTAAGTCTATCAATCACAATTTTAGAATGTACAAAGACATAAAAAAATATACATTGAAAAAGATTAAAATATTTATTAAAAGAAATCATATTACTGAGCCAAATAAACACTTTAGGCAAAAGCATACATCAAGAGTATCTTGTAATATTTTGGTATTCTAAGAAGAAAAGATAGAACCTTTAGTCAAGAAATTATTAAGCGAATAACTATTAACTCTGTGTTGCACTTAGCAATTTCACCAAGTCTACTAAGTGGTTCTCTCCTTGACCTTAAGTTAAGATAAATGTTTTCAAGTTGCGAAGTAACTTAAATTTTGCTGAAAACGCTAAAATAGAAGTAGATTTAATATTTGCCTACCTAAAATTTGTTGTTGCGAGAACATCTGAATTAGAAATTCTTCAGAAACTTTGATGATTTGAGTAGAGAAATATTGTAAAACAAATGATGGTTGTCACTGTGCCTAACCACCACTTAAAATGCTCAGAAACCTATGGCGTCTCTTACAACATCAAAGGGAAGAAATGGATTAGTGCTTAGTAAGGCGAAACTACAAAGGACCAATCTAACCGTTGTGTTTTTATTTTGTTTATATATGCATACATAAACTCACATTTGGGTAGGCAGAGACTATTGATCGCCACGACTAACTAGATAAAGCCTGTTTAGTGCTCCATTAATCCCATTACCCTTTTCCGCTCTTCTCTCGATATCTTTATCACATTATTGCTTATACTATTTATTATAGTTTACAAGACTCACAGCGTTATTGAAATAAATTACCTGAAATTTTCTTTTAATAAAGATAAAATGAGTGGCAAAACTTATCGCTTCATACCTTTAGGATACTATATGCTGTAGATTTCAACATAAATAATTATTTGCTGTGCGTGCTTTGCGGCCACGAAATTTCGAATTTCCAAACTCTAGAAACGTCTATTTAGAGTTTACAGTCGTAATTTATGTTCATAGATATTTGAATTGTAGTGACAGGTTCAAATAGAACTAACCTATATCTTTCCGTGGGTGTCGTAAGAGCCAATTTTGGGCATTGAGGCTCCTAAGCTGATTTTTGAGCAATGCTGTTGGAGAAAACAGAGAAAATAGAGTAAAAACAGGTAGACGCATACATAATCATGTATTAACCTAGAAATTAATAGACATTTCATATGACACCTCATACACAATTTCTAATCAAAACTTTACTGAATTTTTAACAACGAGGAATTAATCAATTAGGTAACAACATTTAGAGTGAACTATATAGAATAATTTCTTTTTCTACCGGTGGGTGTACGTAAGAGGCGACTAACGGCATTGGGCTTTTTAAAGAAACATTGGGCGATGCGGTTGGAGACCCATCACCAACAACCTTTATTATACCATCTTTTCCCCACTCAACATTCCAAAAGTGGCTGAGGAGTTTCTAATTCCTCAGCTCTGGCTACCCCTTCTAGGGAATTATAGCCGTGAGTATATGTATGTATGTATGTATATAGAATAATCATATACAAAAATAAAAAGTGAATTGGAATAGAAGACTTTTTTCAACCAATTGACGACGCGATTCAAAAAACTGCAATTCAGTCGTTACATTCGCGAGTAAGTTAGATACATAAACCCAAGTGCGTCGGACTCAAGTTGTTTATCAAAGACCTCCACGCACAAAAACACTCCATTTGATGAAGATACGAGAAGTTCTTACTTCCAATGAATGCTTTCAGTGAGCCCCTTTTATTTGGTCTCTTTTCAGCTCATTTGAAAGAAAGATTGAATAACAAAGCAGATGATTTTTAGGGTCAAGCATATCTTATGATAAAAACAGAACAAATAATTGTATGGTTTTGCGATGTTCTTGCAATCTTTCTGTTAATTTTTTTAAGGAGTATGAATAATAATAATAATCATTTATGTATTTGGTTGACATTAAATTAAAACTGTTTTTCAATTATATATTTAAATGCTGTGCTACTCGTATTGTCTTAATACAAATAAGGCAAGAAATCTATAAGTTTTTTTATCTTTTCAATTAAAATATTACTGTCTACATGCGGAACCCAATTGCAAATGAAATACGTTTGAATCTGTTTTCTTTGTTTTTTGTACCATACTTATTCACTTATACATTTATAATACCCACATACATTATGGATTTACTCTAGTAAGATTTTAAGGATCACGATAACAATAGTAAAGACATGAATAAAGTATTTGAGATTTTGTTACTAGCTTCTTTGTTACTAGCTTGTTTGTTTAATTGTAAATACTTTATTGGATAAAGTCCCTTTACTGGAAGTAGAGTAGAAATAATGTTCATTTTCTCAGAACCGGTTGTTATTCCAGTTCTCAATTTGATGAAAGGCGGTGAAAGGAAATATTACTACCAATTAGTTTGTCTTAATAATATGCTACTAAGCAGATACAGAGAAGTTGTTGATTTGTTTCAAAGTTGAATAAGCGAATTATATATAAACAAGATCTACCTACTCGTTTTAGTTATTTCCCGTATTCGCTTCCAATGAATAGTGTTCTTTTCCAAATATTTAACTTTATATAGATTCAATCAATATAATTAATCGTGTAGTACCAGCTTAGAAGTTCACTACCCCTTTCTGCCTTACAACAGTAAGAGGCAACTAAAGGTTTTGGGCTTTTAGGTGGTATTTGGGCGATGCGGTTGCAGATCTACCACCAACGGTACTTTATTTAACTTTCACCACCATACTGTTGAGTATCTAGCTGAGTATATGTTTGTATGTAAACAATAAGGGTGCGTTTTTCTTACACAACTTTTTAACTCCTATCATCGGAGGTCCGAAAATATATCACATACCATTCAAAATCATAATGATCAGTCTTCATAATGAAAAATCAAGTCATAAATATTGAAAAATATAATCATCGAAATTCATATTACTAATTATACACTTTGTATTTAATAATATTTGTTTTAATATATTTGTTTATACTTATGACCGACAGTGTCAGTATCAGTATCAATATCATTTCAATGAATAATTATAATATTCATAAATGTTTTTAAGTGTAAAATATTAAAAAAACATTATCAATTATATGTGTTTTTATCTATATTTGCTTGCTTGTTTGTATGCTTGCTCGCTTGGTTGCATGTAAAGGGGGTGCAGGGGTTGCGCCCCCTGCTTGGATGGGTCGCAGGCAAAGAAAAGTTAAGTCAAAATTAGCTAGGTTAAGTTAGGTTAGATTATGTATAAAACGAGCGAGTGAAACTCAGCGGATCGTGCACCTTAAATGCATGATTCATGTTTATTTGCATGCATGCTTGTTTATCGTAGTAACGATATTATTAATAAAAATAATATGACCATTGAATGTTATGAAGAAAAAATATCTTGAAAAAAATCATAGTTTTAAAAATATTTTTGGTTGTAACAGTATTAATACAAAAATTATGATCACTAACTGTTATGAATTCCGTTGACAGTATTAAAATAGTATGAACAAATAAAGTATGAAAAATAAAATTATGAAGAGTAATTATTATGAACACAAATCGTTAGTAAGACGACAAATATAATTGAGAATTTTATGTGAGCCAATATGGACCCAAACAATAACTGTTCACCTTTTATATTTTTTTCGTGGTGATATATGAACCAATAAATGATCATAGCCTATGAACGGTTCCCAAGAAAACAGCTGCTCAGCAGTTTCCTGCAGATAGTGTTAGGAACCTAAAGCTGAGGTACTCTGCCTTTTGTTGCCATCTGCATTTCAATTGTATTAATTTTTAGATTTTGTTTTGTGTTTGGTGTCTTTTATTTATGTTTATTTTGAAGGTTATATAGGTTTCTTTTCACATCTTAAAATCGTGGTTTTGGAGCCCCGTAATATCAGATTAACACACACAAAAAATATTTTCACTACTACTACTACCCGCACCTGCTTCTGAAATTCAGTCAGATTGTGAGATATGATGCGCGAAACAACGGTGGGTGTGTATAATTTCTTTAATACTTCCCGATCCGATCTGTACAATATGCTGAATCTCCTCGTATATGATTCGCTTATTTAGTTGTTTTAAGTATACTACTGCCAGTACTTTTTCTTTTGTAACCGTAAATAAAAAAATAATTACCACTCCTTGTTGTATCCCTCAAAGATAAGCGAACGCACTTAAATTAAAAAAACCAGCGGTACACAGTTGCTTGTATTAGGGACTCATGTATAAAAGCTAGTCAAAGATGATTAAACGATTCATCATTCAAGTTAGATGAAAATTCGTAAAAAATCATCGCCCGAAAAGGTTTGCGTTGCAATTCCATTTTTCAGTGACTCACTGCTTCAAATGTTACATTTTATACAGGAAAATTTTTAATTAGAACTTCTGTTATATTTTCACTCTCAATATACCAGGGTTGAAAAATAAAATATAACTGGCCAGTATCCCAAAAAAAAAAATTTAGTTTCGCAAAACTTTCTGAGCAGCCCGGTATGTGAAAATATAGCATTCTGCCATACAATTTTTTTTATCATATATTTCAACAAATTGTTATAATATTAAACAGCAAATTTTAAGTCCATGAACTGATAAATAAGATAGTTTTTATTTATGTCATATCAATATCATCAAAACGGACTTTGGCACCAACTCATAATGCCATTGATATACTTACATGACTTTAATATCCAAGTTATAAACGTGAAACATAATATTTGCTTACGTGACATAATGCTCAACATCCAAAAATAAAAAAGCCATCTTCAAAACTAGAATGCCAAAACTACTTTTGAAAGTTGAGTGGGGAAAACAGGGTAAAATAAAAGTTTCGGAGATCAGTCTATAACTGCATCACTTAAAAATCGCCTCATTTCATCTGCGGCAAAAATGGGATTAATGCAATTCTACGACAACACTTTCCAGCACCGAAAAGCTTTCTATATATCTAGATTTGATATATTAACTTGCGTTTAATTTATTTATGTGATAATTTTATGTATTTACTCTGTGATTGAAAATGTTTATATTCTGTTTTCATTTTAATTCATATAATACATAATTATTAAAATTAGCTGTGTAGTGTCGGCTTAAAATAGCACTACCCCATTTCTTCCGGTGGATGTACGTAAAAGGCGACTAACGGTATTGGGGCTTTGTAAGGGATTTTTGGGCGATGCGGTTGGAGACCCATCACCAACAACCTTTATTTTACCATCTTTTCCCCACGTAACTTTCAAAAGTGGCTGAGGAATTTCTAATTCCTTAGCTCTGACTACCCCTTCTTGGGATTTATAGCCGTGAGTATATGAATGAATTAATGAATGACAACCGTGATAGCTCAGTGGGTAGCACACCGCTAATGAAAAGGGTTCAAAGCCAACACCAATTTCTAAAGCCATATGTGTGGTTAATTCATTATGATTGTTAACGGTGAGTAAAAACATCGCGGAAAACGCACATGGCTAAGTGTACTTAGTCATGTAACACTGTGATCGTACACAAAGAGCGATAGGCCTTCCCCCTATCTCATGAGTACACTGTCCAAGCAAAACGTGGGTACTCTGAACATCAGGTGACAATGACCATGTATAAGTACCTCTACCAAACCCCTGCGGGGTTTCAAGTTCTTGAATTGATAAAAAAATATACATTATATTAATTTTTTGCACACTTATTCTGCATCAAAAAATATTTCAAGTCCCCGTAATCTATACGAAATTTAGGCGTCTTATGGCAACTTGATGAATTTTAATTAAGATGAATATTGGAGAGGAACTTTCTCAAGCACAAGGTAAAATCCATATTCAAATTAGCGAGCTTATTTCACTTTCTTGATAAATTTGTAGAAGCTGATGAAATTCATACTGTCAGTGATTTTAACGTTTTCAAAATTAAACATTGGTTATGACTCGATCGGAATCGAAATTGATAACTAAACCGGCCCTACACGGCAAACGTAATATGATTAAAAAAAAAACTAAAATTAAGTAGCCAGAGCTTTAGAGGTAGAAACTCTTTAGCCACATTTGGAAGTCGATAGGGGATAAGATGGTAGATGGTAGGTGATGGATCTCCAAACGCATCATCCAAAAAAATAAAAATCTACACAGCCCCATACCCTTAGTTGCCTCTAATTACTCAACCGTGGGTAGACAGCATTAATGACATTCTAAGCTGGCACTACACGACAGCTTTCAAAGCTGCTAAAATCATGTATGTTGGTTAATTCAAAAACATTGTTATGAGTAGAATGCAGTTTTTTTTAAAAAAATAGCTGTGTAGTCTAGGCTTAGAGTAGCACTACCCCATTTCATCCCGTGGGAATAAAAAAGCCCCAATTTCCTTCATAAGAGGCTTAGGGAATTGGAGCTTTTTTTAGGGATTTTTGGGCAATATGGTTGGAGACCGATTACCAACAACCTTTATTATACATCCTTTCCCCACTCAAATTTCAACAGTGCATGAGTTGTTTCTTATTCCTTAGCTCTGGCTACCTTTTCTAGGGATTCACTACCGTGAGTATATGTTAATACATTTGAGAAAAATAAATAAACTTAAAAATACTACTTTAATACTATGAACATGGGTAAAATTACATACTTCTAAATTAAATTACACACATATTTTTTTAAAAAAATTCACCTTACATAATTATTAATACAAAAAAACAGCTGTTGATATATTAAAAAATAAGTAAATAGATACTTCAGTAATGTACGAGTACAGGGATTTATAGCTGTGAGTTAAGCTAGGTAGGTATGCCCCAGTAATAATAACTTTCATTAGAACAAAAACTTGATAGCATAATTAATTTTTCCTTGAAAATTCTAGAGAAATTGTATTAAAATGTTTCTTATTGACTGATTCAGCTACGAGACGTTGGCAAGCAAATTACACGCAAAGATATATTGCTTGAGCGTGTTGTGTTTGCGTAAGCAAATGAACGGTTCCTTTGTAAATAGCTGCTGGTAACACTTTATTAGACTAAATAGGCGTGTTGCTTTTGTAATTGTTTTCTACAATGAGTTTTTCTGTGAAGTGTAATGGACGTATATAGAGGAAGCGGAACCTTTTACTATAAGCATAAGCTAAACAATTTAGCATTTAATTTACCATATTCACTCTTATAATAAAAATATTTATTTATTGCTGGGTATTGAGCCACTGAATAAAGAAGAATATATCGTATATTTTCAGTCAGCGCTTCACAGGCTATAGAGTGAAAAATATTTGAAATGAATTGATGTGCAAGGTAGAGTATGATATAAGCAATGATAAGATATAACTTGGCACATAGAGAATATAGAGGAACGTTAGGTGGCAAAAGAGATATATAGAGCAAATGTTGAGGGTGTAGTTAGTAGAGGAAGGCCGCGTTGAAAACCAAATAGAAAACGCTCTTACGAAGGTGAAAGTCTGCAGTGAAAAGAATAAAAGAGCATGAATGAGAAATATGTTGAACTTGACAGAAACAAGATAAATTTTGTCGAATCGTACAAAATGGCAATCTATAATCTTTGTCTACCCTAATAGGAACAACGGGTGTGAGTATAGTATAGTTATTGCCGTGTAGTGTCGGTTTAGAATAGCCCTACCCCATTTCTTCCGGTGGGTGTACGTTAGAGGCGACTAACGGTATGGGGCTATTAAGGTATTTTTGGGCGATGCGGTTGGAGACCCATCACTAACAACCTTTATTTTTACTACCTTTTCCCTACTCAAATTTCCAAAAGTGGCTGAGGAATTTCTAATTCTTTAGCTCTGGCTACCCCTTCCTGGGATTTATAGCCGTGAGTATATGTATGTATGTAAATAATTACTTCACAAGGGAAACCAGGAGACTTTACGCTAGATGTTAGATAAAATAGTATTTTCAATTCATTTACACTTTAATTTAAGCCCTATTTAAAGTGTTTTGTAGTAGTTAAAGAAAAGAAGTAGAAAAATCTGATTCTGACAAATTGCCAACGCTTTGTTAAAAGGATTAAAAGATTTGGCTCTGAATATAATTGTCTCTCAACTAAGACTGTTAAGTCGTCTACTAAGAAAGGCATATTAGCTATTATGTAATTTAAGCAATTTAAGATTTTTTTAAACTGTAGCCTACTGAATAACAGGGCGGTTGTTCATAATATAATATTATTTCAGAAAAAAACTGGTATAAAATTGTTAGAAACAACTAGATACATATTAAAACGAAGCTATCCCCTTAGCTTATAGCCTTATAACCCTTAACTGCCTCTTACGAACACCCACAGGAAGAATTTGGGTGGTGCTGTTCTAAACCTCAGAGCATCAATTTATCAACGAAGTAGGGAATCAAATGTTATTCAGCTCTTATTTAAACATAATGGTGTCTGTATAAGTATAGTCTCTTAGTCAAATTATATTTTGATTTTGAGTAATACTGTTAAAGCACACCTCTAATACCAAATTTTTAAACATTTTTGTCAATACCGATAGTCAGTTCCCCCAATTAGTACATATTAGAATAAGTAGCTGTAAGTATCATCAATAATAAATGGCTTACAATTATGTTGAATGAAAACCTATTGTTGAATTATTAAAAGCTAACGAGAGGAACGTTTTGGACGTATTAAGCGACACACGACACTAAAAGCCTTTGACACTCTACGAACGAGTAATTGAATGCACGTCCAAAGTAAGTCTCGTAATAGGGACATACGGGCTGTGATTTTTATCATTTGAAAGAAATCTGGCATTATCTTTAAGCCATGTACCCTTCTTTGATAAAACGGCTTTTTTTTATATCTTACATATATCATTTATTATTTTATATTTACTTAGATTAGCAAACTTTTGAAAAATTTTACTTACACCTTAACTACAAAGATAAAAAAAAAGTTATAAGTTGATAAGTAAAAATTTAATAGCGTTAGATCCTACCGGAAAAGTTTGTGTTTATAAAAAAAATGAATTGTATGGCAATTTTAAGGTGGTTTGGACACATAGTGAGGATGGATAAACGTAAAGCGGCAAAAGAAATATATAGAGCCAATGTTGATGGTGTTGTTAGTAGAAGACAGCGTAAAACGCTTGAAAACTAAATCAAAAATGTTCTTTCGAAGGCGAAAGTCCGTAATAAAAAGATTTTTTATTCTTTTATTCTTTTGAGCATGTATGAGAAGAATAATGTATGTGAAAGAAGCTAGAGATAATTATCATGATCGTACAAAGTGGCGATCGATAGTCTTTACTAACCCCAATGGGAACAACGAACAACAACAACAACAAAATAGGAGTTAATTAGAGTAAGTAATTGTGTAATTCTATGTTTGTGGGAGTGGTTGTCTGTATCTTACTCGACAAATCACAAGTTTTATAGCGTATGCTAAATAACTGATTTCTTGGTGATTCCAAGTCTGGTGCTGCCTCATTTAAAATAATAGTTTAGAATTATAAATATTAAATACTGAAAATATTACTAATTCTGATTATTAATCCTGTGTCAGGCCTACACTAATGAGTCTTTAATAAAATTATAAGCATAAGCATAATAATAAGCATAAACGTTCACGCTGAATATCCCCGAAGTGGTTGGCAGAGGTACTAATACTTCTGAACTTCACGTGACTTTGTCACCTGGTGTTCAGAGTACCCACGTTTTGCATGAACAGTGTACTCACGTGATAGGGGGCAGGCCTATCGCCGTTTTGTACGAATACACTGTCACATGACTAAGTACAACTCAGCCATGTGGGTTTCCTCACGATGTTTTCCCTCACCGTTAACAACCATGATAAATTAACCACACATATGTCTTTAGAAAAAACAAATTGGTGTAGACCCGACCCAGGATTTGAACACTAGTCGTTTGCACGATAACCGAGTGTTCGACCCATTGGGTTGCTAAATTTCACAGTAATAAAAATATATGGATGATTTATACTTACAAGCTTTATAGCGTATGCTAAATAGCTGATTTATTGGTGATTCCAAGTCTCGTTTTAATAATAAAAATATTACTAATTCTGATTATTAATCCTGTGTCAGGCCTACACCAATGGGTTTTTAATAAAATTATATGCATGATTTATATATTTTGAACTTTGGGGGCATGTACAAGCATGGCCGATTCGCATTTAGTCATGTGTATTCCTATAAAACGGCAATAAGCCGGCGCCTTATTATGTACTTATGTGTGAACTTTGGACACCAAGTAATAAAACTATTACGAGAGACTCACAAGCATTAGTCCTTTTGCCACCCCTTGACTTATGTGACGTTGATCTGATTATTGTGTAGTGTCGGCTTAGAATAGCACTAGTCCATATCTTCCCATGGGTGAGCGTAAGAGGCGAATACATCGGGGCTTTTTAGGTGAGTTTTGGTGATACGGTTGAAGATCCATCACCAAAAACATTGATATTACAATCTTTTCTCTACTTAACTTCTAAAAGTGGCTGAAGAATTTTCTGATTCTAAAGCTCAGGATACCCCTTTTAGGGATTTATAGCCGTGAGTATATTGTATGTATGAATATTTTAACTTAAAATTAAAAGGAGTATTCCGATCCGTGAGGGTTAATTACTTTTCAACACAAATATCAAAAGGATTGGGCTCCCGTGTGTAACAAACAATACATAGCTCAAAGGGTAAAGGCATCTAACAGCAGAGCAGCATTTTGTCAAAGCTAAAAAAGGGACTTTTTGCGCATACGGTATACTTTAAATCGTATTTGTAGACGTGTTTTATAAGTACCTTTTCTGCTATTATTCACATAATTATGTAGGACATATAACAAACAAAAATGTTCACCCGACTAAAAGAGAAGGATTATGATTTTCGCGCTTTTCTCATACAGGGGCATTTAATCTATATAAATCTATCATACTTATAAAATACTATACTATGAACAAAAAGATTTAAATTATGTGATAGTAAGGCGTTTTCAACATTTGCATTCTATCTGAAAAAATAGACAAGTGGCCTTCCGAATTAGTAAAAAATTCGGAGGTAGGAAACGCAAACACTACTAAAACGTGTAAAAGAAATAAAGGATAAAAGAATTTCGCGCTGGCAGCCATTGACACGGTAGTTCAATTGGCAAGAGCGACGGGGGTGTATACCCGAGGTCGCGGGTTCGAATCCCTCCTTTGTCGATTTTTTTTTTCTTTTATTTATTCTTTATTTATTAGTAATAATCCCCACATGAGGTTTTCATGTACAAAAAGATTTAAATTATAAAATAACTTAATAATAATCATATATTGCATTTTATTTACCTAAAGAGGATTTTGATATTTTTCTGTAATTTATAAGATTTTCGTAGGAATTAAACATGCGAACTAATTCAATGATAGAAAGTCATAACCCAAATTTGATCATGCCATTAGGTAGGACGAGACTATCGATCGTCATTTTTCAACAAAAATGTAATCGAGTTAAAAGCAGGTTGTAAATAAACGCCAGAAAGATTTTAACCCTCGGCATGCCTGGTTGGGTCTGTGAGACCCACCGCAGCCGTTAAACCGTTATAATTCGTTGTAATTTGAAATTCGCGCGCAACCGCTCTCAGTAGCTGACCGTAGTGAACTGATTGTCGCCCTCCGCCCGCTACCTCAGTCCGGGGCCTGCTCCAGTAGTGAAAGGATCATGTGATCATCAAAGTGATAGAACATGCAATTTTCCAGTGTGGAAATTGCTATGTTCCTAAAAATGATGTCGGAAATGAAGAAGACTAATTATTTTAGCTTAGAATATAAAATAACGTATGTGCATTATGATCCCCAAAGTCTGATTGTGATTTCTTTAGTTTTAGTTGATTTTGCATGTTTATGAACATAAGATGTTTAATTCTACGTTAAAAAACAAGGTAAAAGTTTAATTAATTATTTTTTTTAAAATATTATTAATTCGAACACATATTTTATTTAAAACCCTAAAAAACATGTTTAATTTTATTATAAAATCAAAAATATACTACATTGATATCAATTTGTAGGAGAAAAAAAAATATTTAAATTTAGGGTCTCACCGACCCACCAGGCACGCCATGTAACTTTTTTCTACCAGGCACGCCGAGGGTTAAAGATATAACTTTAAAGACTTAAATATTATTAAAAAATACATAGATTTGCGGATTTGCATTTATTATTAACGGTTTACCAAGGCTGAAAACATGACCTAGAAATAAAACCTTGTCCAAGCAAACACAAAATGATATAAAATTATATTTTATTAAATTCTTATAATTTTCCTGATATGAAGTTGCTTTATTTTTTTGCAGTTGCTTTATTTTAGAGTTTGGTTGGTTTATCATATAGATTTAATTGATATTTTTTATATCTTTCTTGTTAAAAAGAAAAAAAAGAAACCAATTTCATGTCAATTCAGGTGTCATGGGAGGCTGCTGAGGATGTTGAGGATTTTTGGTTGATTTTGGAGACGATAGACCAACGATTTATCGTCTCCAGCCCCAACGGCTTTGATATATTCTCACTAACTATTTGCGATACAACCACGTCTAGTCTTCCAATCTTTTTCTCACTAACAGCCCTAAAGTATCTGTTTAATTTCTGAGGCTCTATCTACCCTTTTTAGGATATATAACCATAATTTTTAGTAGGTAGGTAAATGATTTTTACTCTTTTGATTTTTTAATATTTTTGTAAGAAAACATTTTTTCTTTTAATTATCTTTCAAACGTTAACCGTGTTGCACTATTTGTTCGATTTTTCAACACGTTTTGGTCACACATATTGATATAATATTCACCTTATATGAGTATGAAGAAAAAGATATTGACACGAAGTGTGTAATATATTACGTCTAATGTCACTAGGATAATTAATTATATTTAGAACAATTTGCCGTGTAGTGCCGGCTTAGAATGTCGCTACCCCTTTCTGCCCACGGGTGTCGTAAGAGGCGACTAAGGGTATTGGGGCTTTTTATTGGATTTTTGGGCGATGCGGTTGGACCCAATCACCAAAAACCTTTATTTTTACCATCTTTTCCCCACTCAACTTCCAAAAGTGGCTGAGGAATTTATAATTCCTTAGCTCTGGCTACCCCTTCTAGGGAAATATAGCCGTGAGTATATGTATGTATGTATGTATGTATTTAGAACAATTAACTTCCACAATTTGTTACAATGAGCAGAGCAATTAAGCTAGTTAAGTTAAGGTGCAGTGTCAAAGTAACAGTATCACGGATACAAATTATTTCGACTAAAACGCGACCAACTTGTGTAACTTTTGGTCGGTGACTTTTAACTGGGGCAGACATTTTGAGAAACATACAACTATGACTATTACTGCTGCAGACAATCAGATAATGTCGACAGTTCTTAATACATATGACCTCAACTCAACTAAACTAAAACGTTTGCGCCGTATATCTCTGAAGGGGTTGGCAGAGGAACCAATACTTCTTAACATCACACGACATTGTCACCTGGTGTTCAGAATATCCAAGTTATGCTTGGACAGTGTACTCATGTGGTAGGGGGCAGGACCATCGCTGTTTTGTATGAATACACAGTCACAAATTAAAATTAAGTAATCATTCCGACCCAACTCATCTTTTAGGCCTTATATCCGCGAAAAGATGCCAGAGCTCTGGCTACCTCTTTTTGGAATTTATGGCCGTGAGTATGATATATATCTGTAAAAGTAAGTAAGTAATCTTGTAAATTAAAGTATTATGTGACCTCTTAAATATGATAGAAGAAAAGAAGTGTAAAGGTGAATATTATTTCATGAATTCTTTAGAATCATCTGCAAATGCATGGTCAGTGAGAAAATGGTACCTAAGCTTCGCTCTGTGTTAGTTCAAGTCCGGCAGGAAATTTGATTGTAAACTTTTGTTAGAATCTTTGATGAACCAAAGTGTTCCAATTGTCGAGGCTCTTTTGTAGTGTATAAAGTTAGTACGGTAAAGTACTTTTTTGTTGCTTTCAGATTTATTGAGTTACTAGTGGTGCGCATGTTTAATTTTTTTTCAATTATACACTCCAAATTTATGTCGGTTTCTGATTTTGAACGAATTTTCTTGACTTAGTTGTACTTACTACTTTCCATGATTTTCACGATTGCACATTATACCTAAAACAACTATTGATTTTCGGAGATTTGGATCGCGTGTTATTACACGTTTTTTTAAAGCCCGACGTTTCGAAAACTTTTCAGTTATCATGGTCACGGGAAGACTGAGATGTTTTTTGTCATTATACAGTGCTATAAAATTATTAATACTAACTTCTTTAACAAAATATATAAAAATATTATATTTATATATATACTATATTTATATGTGTGTATATTTATTAAGAAGAAGTATATTTAATATAATTATTTTACATATTTTATAAATTAATATTGAGGTTAGGGTTGTAGGGTTGTGTGTGTTTAGTTAAGTTTGTTTTTATTTGCATATTAATTTTCAATGACATCTGTTTAAGAGTTTTGTACTTGTTTTTCCTCACCATAAAGGTTGACTGGAAGAAAACGCGTTAAGGCGATAAGTCCGCCTTTGTGTACTTAGTCCTTATGATCTGTACCTATATAAAAACATTGTATTTGTATGCAATAAAGTGTTTAATAATAATAAAATATAAGTTACATTTGCGTTTAACATTTGCTATGGATAAAAAGAGCTAATGTTATCTGGAGTCTTCCTAATGTTCTTCCCTTAGTTGTGCTTATGATTGGGTGTTTAGCAGGTGGTAATTGCAAACCATCAACTCTTGTGAAGTATGGATGTTTATTTCAATAGCACATTATTCATAAGCACTTTTTCATGTGACGATGTACTCGTATAAAACGGCGATAAGCCTCCCCCTAATTAGTAAGTACACTGTCCAAGCAAAACGTGGGTAAGATATACGAACGGCGGGAACGTTTGAATTCGAGAGTTAAAAATGACATCAGCTCTCAAGACTAAATTATCAAGAGAGTCATTACAGCAGCGTCAAATATACAACAGACGTAAAAACTATCTTTTCTCTCTTATCTCATTATATACTTCATCTGTTGCATTGATCAATATTGCAGATGCCCGAGGAGAAAAAAAAACGCTTGTAGTATTGTGATATATTTCATTTTTGGTTTTGGGTTAAAAAATTTAGTTTTATGTTATAACGGTCACTTCATTTATAAAAAATCTCAGCTCTAACTCAAACGATCACGCCGCATATCGCCGAAGGTGGTAGCAGAGGTACTTATACTTTTCAACATCACGTGACATTGTCACTTGGTGTTCAGATTACGGTTTATAAGATACAGCCTGGTAACAGACGGACAGACATTTACCCTAAAAATACTCTAAGAAACCAATATTTCACTTCTTAGAATTACTGTAATAACGCTTAATATTCTTCATAACCATAGTTCTTATCATAAATACCAGCATTGTTACACATAAACAACATGAAAACGCACAACAAATTAACTGGAATCCCATTCGTGCCATTAATTTAAAGAAATGTAAAAACGTAAGCTCGCCTCATCCATTAACGTACGAAATCCATCTCCTAATGAATTTTAAATATTAATGGATCCGAGTTCCCTTAATTGCACTCCACTCATATGTTTTCTGTTTTTCTAATGTTATAAATTTAAATTGTACAAGACTTGGACGGTTTTATTGCAAAAAAAAAGGAATAATGTAAACATTTTTCCTGTCCCAGTATTCAAATCATTGATGTATTAGGAAATACCCCGCTCCGTGAACTTTTGAAATAAATGAGCTGGCTTTTTTATATACGTTGATATATTCACGGCTGACATATATCTCAAAAAAGGAGTCGCCAGAGCTTGAAAATAAGAAAGACTTAAACTTTTATCGGAAGTAAAGCAGGGAAAAGATTATAAAATACAGGGTGTTTCTATTGGGGTAGGCAGAGACCGATCGCCACTTTGTACGATTCTGGCAGACCTCTCGAGCTTAATTTACAGTCATTACATTACATTACAATTACATGGTGGGATTTCACTTCTTTTTGTCAGGACGTAGACTGATTGAATGGTTACATTTTCTTATTATTATATTATCTTGTGAAATGAAATAAAAATAAACTCCACAACTTCTCAAATATTTAAATACACGAAAAAACTTTTAAATGTGTAAATAAATACGCTACCGGGAGTTAAAATACAGCCAGCGCCATCTAGTGACGAGTACTGGTACTAATGCTAAATAACGTGAGCAAAACCACGGCTGAGTGCTAGTACATAAATAGTAATAATTATTGGACTGAATATTTTTATTTATTGAGTAGAATGCAGTTAATCGACTACTACTTCTCCTAAATACGCTTATTATAGTTTGGCAGAACTCTTATTATGTTTTCTCATCAGCGTCACCAGGTAGTCCAGATCTTCCATAAACCTTGTTTTGATAGTTTTTTTCTTTATGTAAGCGTTAAAATCTACCTCTGTACCAAATTTCAGCTCTCTAGGTCAATGGGAAGTACTAGTTCTATTTTGATGATCAGTGAGTCAGTCAGTCAGTGTCAAAAATGCGAAACTTTGCATTAGCTTAACTTCGGAATTAATTGATCTACCGACTTGAAATTTTGGATTGCAAGTGTGTGATTGCGAATTTCAGCGTTTTAATCTTATTCAGAGGTTCTCGAATGGGGCCCTGAAAATGTGGCGAAACGGTTCCAGAAAAGGATGGTACGGCAGTGTTTGCTTCGCGCTCGACTTGGCGGGGGCACTGCCGTGCCCCCAGATGATGTAAGATTCAGAACTCACTTTTTTATAACCGTTAGAAAAACATATTTTTTCTTCACCTCTGTTAAATAATGTTGATATATAAGAGTTTATTAATATTCAAAAGTAATCGCAATGGTACAGTGGGTAGATCGCCTATCATGCACAACGGCTTGGGTTCAAATTTCAGCCTCACACTAAATTGTCTTTTCTAAAGTCATATGTGTGGTTAATTAATCATGGTTGTTAACAGTGAGGAAAAATATGGTGAGGAACCCGGCATGGCTAAGTTGTTATTAGTCAAGTGACAGTGTATTCGTAAAAACGGTAACTAACCTGCCCCCATCATGTGAGAACACTGTCCAAGCAAACCATGGGTGGTGAAAATTTCACAAGATGTTCTGAAGTATTATTAACTCCGTCACACCTGCGGAGAAAAACGGCGTGAAAGTTTAAGACAAGAGTCTATCTGATTAAAAAATAATAATTAAAAAGAAACAGGATAAGTCCCTCAGGGAGGATCAAAACTACTTACAACTGAGAACTACTTACTTACTCGCTCTGTATCATTGCCGCACCACGTAAAGGCATAAATGCTTTGTCACAAAATTTACCAACCATATTTCAGATATTGAATCCATTTATATCCGCATGGGTTACAATTTCAGGAATCCAGGTTAAGAGGGTGAACTTTGTTAATTAAACTTCACGTAACCGAGTGCACGAATTTAACTATGAAATAGCGCTTTTAGTTCCTAGAACGTTATTGGTGATAATGTTGTGTTGCCGATATGGAACTTTGACACGTTTGACCTTCTCCTAAGAGCATATTGATCAATTTAAAATGATGGATTAAATAATTATGTTTCGTTATTAGGTAATATAAATTTACTTCTTTTTTTCATGCTAGAGGCTATTACCTAAAAATCATATTCGCACCAACGTACGATTACAATACTTAAAAAAACCTCCTACCAACCGTGAGTATAGTAAGTAGTTGTCATTGGTTTCACTGACTAGTAAACGCCATTATTATTTTGTTTCTATACTCAAGTAATAAACTTCAAAGCGGGGCGAATGAAACAAATATTTTTCGTCTAATGTATAATGCCTACTTTTGGATCCGTGGTACATTGACTAATGATATATACATATCTTCTCCAAAAGGGTAGCAAGAGCTTCGGAGCTAGAAACTCCTCAGCCATATTTGGAAGTTGATAGGGGAGAAGATAGTAGAAATAATATATCATTGGTGATGGGTCTCCAACCAAATTGCTCAAGAACCACTAAAAAAAGACCCATACCCTTAGTCGCCTCTTACGACGACCGTTGGTAGAAAGTAGTAGTGATATACTAAACCGGCAATAGCTAGTGTTACTTTCAGTAATTTAAATATAACCTTCTTTCCCTTATTAAGTTTTTTCAAGCGGGTTACAATGTTTTGTAGTGAATCAAAAGCTCTATCTATCTCTGCCAGTATTTTATACATTTGACGTTGTACGAAGGTAGTTCGTCACGTCTTATGTGTTGCATATTAGTTAGTTAGTCTGCTCTACGCTAGTTAAATTATAGATCAGTCAAAATCAATAATGCAGTGGCAAGACTATCCCAAGAGAATATCTATTAAACCGAGTTCGAAGTTTTGAGGTCAAAGTAATTTCGTAGTATGTGACTTTAGTAAACTAATTGTGAATTATGGTACCAAACATTTTAACGTTGACATATGTTAGTTTTTGTACTATGTGGAACCTAATGATAAATTAATGTGTCGGGGAGTGTAAAGTTACGTGTTATCAGATAAAAAATATGATCGAAATACTTGATCATTAATTCTTTGATTGGTTTTTCAACTTTTGTCCCGATAAGAGATTAAAACGACAGTGTGACTCTTATGACCCGCTTTAGGAAATTCAGCAAACCCAAATGAAACTTATATTAGTTTGAAGATAACCTTGCATAAGTTATAACTGTGTAGTTTGTATAAAATAAAGTAATGGGATTATAAAAAAATAACAAAAATATGGTATGGTTTTTGCACGTTTTATTACTCAAAAATATTAGTAGTAGTGGTATAAGCGACGCTACACAGCTATTTAATACCTGCATTGTTATTGAGATTCTTGTTATGATCTTATATACCTATCCTATTAATCCTGTGTGTGTAAGATGTGAAAGTTTAGATGTTTGGATGTTTGTAGCTAAATGGCACCTAAACTACAGATTGTATTTGAATGAAAATTGGCAGAATGTAGGTAACGACCCCAATTAAAATATGATATACTTTTTATCTCGGAAAAAAATTGACCAATCAAAGTACCGAAGAAAGCGCCTAAAGATTTGTGACAAACAAATGTAAGCATATTTTGCTTTTTATTTCAATAGTTTCGTAGGCTGGAATAGTATGGATAATAATTGTAAAAATTAAGCTAATGAAGTCAAAGATTGCGAATCTCTAAAGATTTGAGCTTAGCGATTTAAAGGATGGTGAAACGGATATTTACGTTAATTCACTCTGGCAAGACTTTCCGAGAAGTCAAATTCAAATAAGTAATTTCAGTAAAAAAATATTGTTGTCCTTTTTTAATTAACTCTAAATAGGGCACACAGACAATACGATTATCCTAGCCCATTGCCTGTTAATTTTATAATTGTATAAGTTTAGATGTTTGTGTGTTTATGGCAACGTATCCTCGATAAAAAAATCTAAAATAACGAAAAAAAAACCTATCGTAATAACACTATCAAAAATTTCACTTAAAATATAAAATATGTCAATTTGACAACACCCATCAAGTAAACCTTAAGTCAAGTCTGTTGGGTCAGCTAGCAAAATATAAAACAAAGAACTTTCCGCAATGATATTTATTTTACTTAGATACATACATACATACATATTTTCACGGCTATAAATCCCTAGAAGGGGTAGGCAGAGCTAAGGAATTTGAAATTCCTCAGCCACTTTTGGCATGTTGAGTGGGGAAAGGATGGTAAAATAAAGGTTATTGGTGATGGGTCTCCAACCGCATCGCCCAACAATCCCTTAAAAGCCCCAATACCGTTAGTCGCCTCTTACGTACACCCACCGGAAGAAATGGTGTAGTGCTATTCTAAGCCGACAATACACAGCTTACTTAGATACATATTACGTCATAATAGTCCAGTGCGAAGAACACCCGCGCTCGAAAACATACAGGCGTGAGTTCAAATCCTGGGTCGGCGCACCAATTAGTCTTTTCTAAAGTCATATGTGTAGTTTATTTATCATGGTTGTTAACGGTGAGGGAAAACATCGTGAGGAAACCCACAGGGCTAAGTTGTACTTAGTCATCTGACAGTGTATTTGTACAAAACAACGATAGGCCTGCCCTCTATCACGTGAATAAACTGTCCAAGCAAAACGTGGGTACCTGCTTTGGACACTAGATAGCGCTGCCACGTGGTGTTCAGAAGTATTGGTACTTCTGCCGACCCCTTCGGGCATGAATATATTTTATAACCAATTGATAATAAAATCACTTTTGAATTAAAATGCTTCATATTCCAATACCCCACTATAATGCGCTTTAAACAAGTACATGTAGACGTTTCAGGCTTTAAAATAAGGTATGACTAATCAATACTAATAAATAAAGAATAAATAAAGGAAAGATAAATTTCGACACAGGCGGGGATCGAACCCGCGACCTCGGGTAAACGCCCCGACGCTTTATTTATTAGTAATAATCCCCACATGAGGTTTTCATGAACAAAAAGATTTAAATTATGACTAATCAATGTTTGCCGTGGTATCTTTTCTACAGAAAAGGTCCGAATGTTTTTTAGCAAAACTGTTGATGTAATTTTCTAATAAGTTGACAATTCATATTTACCATTGGTTATCACAAAAAAGAAAGCAAAATAAGTCAATACTTGATAATTTGTTTAATTAAAGACACCTATACTGCCATTAATTTTTATCCATTCCGAGGTTGTCCAAAAAAGATTCATGAGTTAAATTGCAAACTTTGTGCGAATCAATCATTTAGTTCCATCATTTACGTAACGTACTGTTTCAAAGGGTTGACAGTTAGAGTTATCATTTGTATTCTTATTCAATTATAATTCAATATAAGGTATAAGAGTACCTCGGGCCTACACCAATTTGTCTTTTCTAAAGACATATGTGTGGTTAATTTATCATGGTTGTTAACGGTGAGGGAAAACATCGTGAGGAAACCCACATGGCTGAGTTGTACTTAGTCATGTGACAGTGTATTCGTACAAAACGGCGATATCACGTGAGTACACTGTCCATGCAAAACGTGGGTACTCTGAATACCAGGTGACAAAATCACGTGATGTTCAGAAGTATTAGTACCTCTGCCAACCCATTCGGGGATATTCGGCGTGAACGTTTATGTTATGTTATGTATAAGAGTACCCAGAGGGTAACGTAAATAAACCTACGGCCACTTTAGACACTACATATAACTATTTTATGATTTGGAAATTTGCCTTTAATAACAAAGAGTGGAGAAAACATGCGCTTATTATGCAGAGAGGCGTTAGTTCAAACCCTGAGTTGGGCCTACACTAATTTGTCCTTTCTGAAGTCATATTGTAAGCTTATAATAATGAGTGTGCTATGATTGGCTATTATACTGTATAATTTATACTATTTATAATTGATAAACTGTATAGTTTTATTGTGTAATCATATTATTTACCTATTTAATAAGTATTAGTGGTATCGTGTATGAATAATGAGATACTTGTTTGACTTTACTTCAAAACAGCTCACGCTGATTAAAATAATGATTGTAATTAAATCCATAATTTTAGTAAATACTCATTTCTAAAATGTTATTATTTATTTATAAATGAGTTGTAATAATTATTATGTTAATTTGAGTAAAGTATTATTAATAAGACTGTCGGTTGATTTGAGGTTAGGTAAGGTATAAATATACGATCTCTGTTTTTGCGTGGGCAATTGTCAGTAGTCCGTTGTATCGGCAAGTGGTTGTGAAAGATGAAATTATACGAAGTGTACCGCTATTTTGGGTTTTTATTTCAAAACCTCCACACTCCCTGAAGTTGACCCTACAACTCAGATGTGAGGATAGGCGAAAAATATCACGTTTTTCGTACTGCGCCTACGTAAGTACCCTGTTCTTTTTTTTGTGTTTGCGTAATTAGAATCCTTGGTATGGTGAAATTGCCTTCTTCTTTATAAAATAGCATCCATAAACAGTCGTAAATAATAAAGTCTATTTCAATTGAAGGCAAGAAAGTATTTTAAAAGAATTTTCATTTATTCTCAAAAACATAGGGGCGATACATAAGAGTGTTAATCTGTTACATACTTGAGCCTGATATCTAGTCCTTTTTTTCCCGATAGCTCAGATTGTTTTTTTTTTCAAAGCTACTGTTTGTCAACTTATCGATCTGAAGATTGGTATAGAGCTCTGATTATCGAATAATATTGAAATGTTGGATCGATATACCGTATAGTGAATTTTCTAAAACATTTTTCGTTTATGATTGTGAGTACACGTGCGAAAACAGTACACTTTGAAATTATGACATATGGCATTACAACATCTGTTTAAAGCATTACATGTGATGCTACGATCTAACAATTCCTACTATCAGGCGTGTGGTGTTGTGTAATTAATTAAATATTTCGTGTAATGGGAATATAAATATATCACATGAGGTAGAATAGCAGTGTTATAGGTAGTTATAGAATTACGTGAGCGAGTAAGACGGGATTGGAGAAGAAATGTATCCATTACTTTTTAAATATTTATACGTTTTTGAATAAAGTTATTTTGTCATCATACTTTTACTCGCGTTTATTTAACTCAAGTGTGGTCCAGGCTTAGGACTAGCAATGTGCATGGATTCATTTGATGTTTACAAAGATTCGAAATGTATGTCAAGATAACACGATTTTAAATATCAAACAATTATCAAAATCAATCAATAAATTATATTGAACTTGATTTTAGAAATAAATTGAATGTCCCGGTGCTAATCCAAAATTATGAAAACTTAATGCATTAGTTGTAAACCTAGAAAACTACAATTTGATTTTAATGTAGTAAGAGTTTTAGTTACACTGAATTAAATAAAATACATGCCTGAGACGAATGTTGACGGGATTCATCGATGTTAACCGAACTCTTTGAATACAATTTAAAACTTTTTGCTATTATAATTAAAACAACTATTGACTTTAGGATATTTTTATTGCTATCGTTTTAAGTATCACTTTCATTTGCTTACCCATACGTTCGTTACCGATCAATCACGCAGCATCACACTGCAGTGCTCTATGGTAGTGTAATGGAATGAAATGTAGTGCCATGCTAAGTGTGATGTTTGGAATGGTCGAGTAATGTGTAATGTATCAGTACGCGTCCGAGCGATATTACGTGTGATGCATTGCTCGCATTGCTTACACCATGCCTGGTTGTGAGTATCCAGGTTGTTTTTTTTATATTTTGTACAACTCAACTGCAAACTTACTATAGGTTTACTACAAATTACTACTACTACTGCTACTAAAATTTTAGCAAACCTGTAAGTTTAAAAAAATAAAATAAAAAAATATTGAGGCCTTTTATGTTTATAAATCTAGTTTTGGAACATAATACGAAGGAACACATAGTTGTTTTAATACTCATCATGATGCATAATATCTTTATTATTTATTTTAAATTTGAGATAGTCACCCGCTTATTGTAGTGTCTTCATATTATTCACGTAAGAGGTAAAAACGTCAAAATCAAAATATTCTTTATTAAACCAAGTAGGTATTATACATTTTCTTCGGCCCCCTGTAAAGCTGTACAAAGCATGTGTAAGATAATACCGTGAATCCGTAAGAGAATTACATGACCAAGGATTAATACAGTAACTGTTTAAATATTAGTTTGCAATACAAAGTAAGAATTAAACATTTTGAAACTTTTAACAACTACCTTCTAATAAAATAGTCAGCCGTACATTTGTTATCAGTGAAATATTTAAGTTACATTTGCGAAGGTCGCCTTTAATTTCAATAAAAGAAAATTGGATTTGCGTTATACTAATTGTTAGGCCCATTGAGATCAAAGAAGCTAAAGTATGTGTACTGAGGGTTGGCTTGATTGTTTACTAAGCTGAAATTTGTCAGTTTCAGTTCTCCACCATGGATCGAGAAGAGAGCAGGAGTCGTAGCCTCAGTTACGATAGATTGAGCGCAGAATTGGCATGGAGGTGCCAAAAAAAAAAAGCCAGTCAACACGGAGGTGTTGGAGATGACAGGAAGCGTTATGCTGAACGACCGTGGGTATTACGGGAGCGTGGTACCGAGGTCAATCGACAACCGTGGGTATTACGGGAGCGTGATACCGAGGTAAATCGACCGTGGGTATTACGGGAGCGTGATACCGAGGTCAATCGAGGTGAACAGGTGAACAACGAATAGTCCAATAACAGCGGAGAGGTCTCTTCGTAAGCCGGTTCGGCGTACACGAGAGCGTTCGCCTAGCGCGAGGACGAGAAAATAGCAGGGAGCGATGTTCACAGCATTGTGCACGCAAACGCGAGGGTGGATACTATTCCCAAAACAAAATAGACAGTAACAGCAGCTCTTTGGTTGGGTCGCTTAGTTTGAAACGACGTAGGGTAAATGATAATGGATGAGCTATTGTTTATTTTGTCTGAGATGCTGGCTGAAAGAGTTCAGTACGGAGAATCGCTTGATCAATATTATTACGCCACAAACAATCTACTAAATTAATGTAAAATTAATGGGCGCCAGGATGTAGATTGTCTGCTGTACGGTGTAGGGTAGGTGCTCAGGCAGCTGCTTAAACCCGAACAAGTTTTTAATTTCTTTAATACGGTTAAAGTTGGTCAATATGGTGACCATCTTGAATGACTCTCAAGGCGAAAAATTGATCGCAAATGTACTTTGCTTTTGCGATGGACAAGATGCTTCAAATTCAAATTTATTTACCGAAAAGGGCAAAATACAACTTGTAATTATTTAACTATATAAACTCAATTAATGCTAGGTAGATTTACAAATTCTTAACAATGTAAGGTTTTACGAATATGTTTAATTGTAGCTCAATCTAAAATAATAATAATAGAAAACGATTTGAATTTTCGGGTAATTTAAAAAAGTTTGTTATATTTGGTCTCCGGACTGGGCGAACCTGTTGGGCAGATGCCGGAATTTTCACTTTGTCGCGGAGGCCTTATTGATGTAATGATATTAAAACCAATATTTAATATTTACATCAAATGGGGACTACTACTGATTTAATAAATTGAATATTCTGTTTCAAAAATTGATCATAGTTACAATTTGTGAATGTATTGTTCCTGTTTTGTATACATTTTATATTTTTTACATTAATATTCAGTATTGCAAATTAATAAGATAGTGTATTTAAATATCAATAATAAAACTAAATTCCATTACTTAAATTAAATAATATCAACAATATCAAAAATAAATTATTATAATTATGACCGCCTTGTTCACCTGGTCTGGCTGGAAAAGTCTTCTCATTTGTCAGTTCATTGCAGCGAACAAAAAAAAAATATATACATACCAAGAAGGGTAATCCGAAGGATAAAAATGAAAAACAATGAAATAGCTCAAGTTCAGCTTTAGACCTGGAACTTGATAAATACTTAACTGACATCAAAGTAAATGGGGTAGCACTAAATTGCTGTGTAGAGGTTGTAAGTCACGCTCTGTCATAAAACCTACTAAAGCCAGAGAGCTCAACTTTGATATGATAGTTCCAAAGGGTATACCTCTACTCAGGGCTATAGGTAGGGCTCTGATAAATCCCGTGAGCATTACAACTACAACGTAGAAGTTCAGAACGTAAAACGATCGATAAAGACGTACATCGGTGGAGACTATGTTTTATTTGCCATATAAACCAAATCAGCATCAAACATTCAATACTTTTCTTCTGAAGTTTTCTTAAATCTTAAGTAATTTTTAGCCAAAATCTTTAGTAGCTTTGAGATATCTTAACCATAATAGATATGCTGGTGTATAGGTGCATGGGTTGGTAGAGAGTGATAAACATCTTAGCATAAACGTCAACAAGGGTATACCTCCTGTATACCTGTGATCCTCTCGCGGACACGATAGCTGCCTACAACGGCTTAGGCATCAAGATGAACTGTCTGTGTGAATTATAATTGTCTTATTTTCGTTAATTCTGGTATTTAAGTCATAATCATTAGCACAGAATCTAAATCCATTGCATATCCTTCGGGAAATATTAAATTTTTAGCCATTCATGTCCAAATTAAGACTGTAATTATTACCATTTTATATGCTTTGCTTTGGATCCGAAATAAAAGATTTCGATGCAAATATATTATAAAACAAATAATAACTTCTATCATCACAATATATCAATTACGATAAAGTGTACGAATGGGCTAAAATGTCAAATACGTGAATTTTTATAGGGCTAGTATAGAATCCGCCACACTAGGGTCACCCACTCACACTTATTTAAGCACACCGTCTATTATTTTTGGATATCGCTGTCATCTTTGTCTTGTCAATCTATATACATAAGTGAAGCACAATTAATATATAATCTTAACATTGTTTCTGTACTTTAAAAGTGCCGCTCATCATAACTGTTAAGACTATAACTGTAGATTTTACCTCAAATCTTCGCCCTGCTTCCATTTGTTAAAAATATAATTAGAACCACGAGCAGGGGAAGGTAAAAATAAATTAAAATGGTATAAATCAAAATTATGTACATTTTACCATAGCTTAATATTTATTAGAGAAACAAACTGTACACAATATTTCAAGCAAGGATGACCTCTAAAGTTTCTACCAATAGTTATAGTATAGTATACTAATTTTGAAGTTGATATAGAAAATTGCAAATTAAAATAAGTATTTAAAACAAAATAATTGTACATCGGCTATGATATGGATAGTTTATAGAGATGAATTCGTTTGAAGGCATCAGATTGTCATCCCCACCAGACCAAGCGAATATAACAAGATTTTAAAAACATGTACATGTATAATTAATTATGATATTATTATTATTAAGTATACCTAAATAAGATTCTTTGTCATATATGGTACTAATTTTGAAGTAGGTATATTTATATTTAAAAACTGGTAATAAACATCAAATACAAAAATAAATATATATGTAAGATAATATATAAAGTTATCCATATTGAGGGAATAAAAGGGTAATTTATGTTACAAAAGTTTATTCAGTAATAAATTCAGATGGTGTAATTTAAACACAAAAGTAACAATAATCAATCAGAGAATAAATCAGGAATCGCTCAGCGTAATAGTGTGCTATGCGCGCGATTTATTAATCTAGCAACTTAAGGTATCTGGTACGAAGTTTATTGACTAGGTACATGTCAGCATAGGTACTAAGACCAAGAGTGGACGGACAGTTTTTCCGGGAGCAGAATGCTCTTGAGTCAAATCAGAAACGGGAAACTCCTTTCTATTGGCCATATGAGTTAGTTATAGCAAATCCCCGTGCAACTATTATTTTCCAAGGAAATTATTATTTTCGGTACACAATCGATAAGAGCTTATTTAGAACTAGCTTACCATTATCATAAAGCTTACTAAATAAAAGTCAAGGTAGGAAAAATTAATAAACCCTGTACATTAAATTATCATGGTCAGGCATATATAAATTTAAAAAAGAAAAATTTTATATTATTAAAAAAAAAAAAAACCTAACTTAAAATCTAAAAACATCTTCCAGTTCCTCTTATCGGGAAAGGGTACCTAAGATGCTGGAAGCGTTACCGCGTTGTATGGCAAGATAAGATACATATATCGATGGATAAAAGTACTTAAAATACATACTTTAAAATAAATAAATTCATAATCTAAATAATTATATCATGAGAAAGTTTTAGGACTCGAACATTAAAGGTTGATCGGCTGATTCAACAAAGTCCAACTGTTTACAAAAGTATTTAAAATGAATAAATGCTTAATAAAAAAAAAAAAAAAAAAAAATGTCAGCTTCGGAAAATGGGGTGCGGAATGTGAATCGGATTCTAGTATTGTAGGACGAACAGCTGAAGTTTAACCTTGATTACAAGTCCTTTTTATGGATGGTTTTCATTAAAATTAGTTGATCCCTAGTGTCCTTTGTACATCTTAAGGGTTTTAAAGTTAGAACGTCCAGTGGCTGATGATGATGATGATGATGATGATGAAGTTAGGAAGGTTGTCTAAATATGGAAATCTATAGTGAGGTGTTTAATACACTTATTTCGATTTTGTTGAAGCATTTTTATATAAGCTTGATACATGGGGTCCCATACAGTATAATAAATTTCCATAGCAACCACCATAGTAGTTCTGATTGTGACATTAAGGCTCGTACCGCGTCTTAAAAGCACTCCCTAATGACAGTCATACCTAGAAGGCAGTAATGATCTAAGCGATTTAAATAGTGAATAAATAAAAAAATATATATAAGAAAATCACATAAGTACGATATAATATATAAACAAATAATTAATAATTAAGTTATAACCTCACGAGTACGTGAGTTGTGAATCTGCCTATTCTTTTTACTAACGTATTGATCTCTCCATTGAAGAGTTGTCTGGAAGAGATAGTTTTAAGCCACCAATTGTGCTTCTGTTTAGCAGTGTAATCTTTGTAAAATGTTTTAACTGTGATGACTGCCTCCGTGGCCTCGCGGTTGAGCGCTTGGTTTCGGGTGCGGAGGTTTCGAGCTCGATCCCCGGGGGGGTGATCACCTTACAAATTTGATTTGTAAGATTTGACCGAGTTTGGAGGGATATTGCAGGCTTGAATCACCTGACTATCCGAGAATTAAGATGATTCCGTGCTTCCGAGGGCACGTTGGGCCGTCGCTCCCGGCTACTGTTGCGGTGGTGGTCGTTGGTCTGCCAGCCCGCAATTGGCCGGCGTGGTGGACTGTGGCCAGATCGCCCTATGTAGGGTGGGCTGGAGCCCCTTGGTGGGGACATATATGGACTGTGAGGAGGAGGTACGTGATGAGTACCATTATGGGTTCTATTCTATTCTATATTTATGTGCTTAATATTACAATTCGTATAAATAAAAAATAAAAAAATACATTGTAAGTGTGTAATGTGTAGAATATGTAAATAAAAATATATATGTATATTGAATGTGTAAATAATATGTAAATGTCTGTAAAACTATGTGTATGATATGTGTGTGCATATATATGTATAAAAAGTTAATGCAATCGCAATTATGAAACATTAGTACGGATTAACACATTAGGACCTGTTAATTTTGAATCACTTGTTACCAGGATTTACAAGTTATTTCAAGAACTTACCTATGTATAAAAAAATATATAAAATAATAAAGTTTTATTAATTCTTTAAAAAAATATTTCCAAAAGCGAAGGGACTCGCTTATAACAGGAAGGCCGAGCTGTAAGCTTATAATAATGAGTGTGCTATGATTGGCTATTATACTGTATAATTTATACTATTTATAATTGATAAACTGTATAGTTTTATTGTGTAATCATATTATTTACCTATTTAATAAGTATTAGTGGTATCGTGTATGAATAATGAGATACTTGTTTGACTTTACTTCAAAACAGCTCACGCTGATTAAAATAATGATTGTAATTAAATCCATAATTTTAGTAAATACTCATTTCTAAAATGTTATTATTTATTTATAAATGAGTTGTAATAATTATTATGTTAATTTGAGTAAAGTATTATTAATAAGACTGTCGGTTGATTTGAGGTTAGGTAAGGTATAAATATACGATCTCTGTTTTTGCGTGGGCAATTGTCAGTAGTCCGTTGTATCGGCAAGTGGTTGTGAAAGATGAAATTATACGAAGTGTACCGCTATTTTGGGTTTTTATTTCAAAACCTCCACACTCCCTGAAGTTGACCCTACAACATGTATGGCTAATTAACCGTTAACAAGGTAAGGGGAAACAATATAGAAAACGTAAAACGGTGATAGGCCTGTCTGCCCCTGTAACGTAGTGTCACGAAAAGAAGTAGAAATTTCTCATCTCATATTACAACTTATAATTCTAACAAACTAACAAAAAACCTATGTTACCAAACATAAAAAATAAATGCTAATTTAAAATAAGAACCCGAATCATAGAATACAATAATAAAAGATGTACAATCACAATGAAAATGTCTTAATTAATAGCCTACAACTCTGGCAAAGTAAGTTCGAAGTGAGTGGCTATTGAACGAAAATAAGCCGTGACGACTTGTATAAATAAGTTATCACGTTTAATAAGTCCATTTTGCGAATGAATTCTAAAATAGCACTTGTTAAAGTGTAATTAAAGAAGAGCGGTTGACGCCGACTGTACTTTGTTTCAAATTATCGGGATTTAAATGAATACAAAAAAGGTTCGGAATTTAAATTTCGAAACTAGAAGAATTCGGATAATGGAATCGCGTTTTTAACAAGAAAACTTTGTATATTGGTAGAAAGGAATATTTTTATATGTGTCGTAGGATGATTTGATGTTTAGGTTTTTTGCAAAAAACCTAGGGATTTTGCAAAAATCCGGATAATTAGATAACGGTTATGATATTTTTTAATCTTACTAGGATTTTTGCAAAAAATCTAGTTGGTTTAGTATGACTCCGAAACGAAATGTCAGTTTTTATGAATACTGTACACTGATTGGTCGATTGCAGTGCCTCATAAACACGTCATCTCTGATTGGTTGTTAATTAAGACGTACTTACTTCATTGTTCCTACCTACATTTAATTTGATTGTTATTTTAATTTTAGTTAGAAAAGTTCCTAAGTATAAAAATAGTATTGTAGTTTCCCTTTATAACTCTAGCTATAATACCTCAATACTACAATTTAAAACGAAAACAAACTTTATTTTTCCTACCTATATTGAAGACGTCCGTGGCCGAGTGGATAGGTGACTAGCTATTCGGTCTGGAGGTTGCGGGTTTGATCCCTGCTGAGAGCAACATTTATGTGATGAGCATATGTGTATTATATTATATTGAATATATCGCTGAGTTAGTATCCCATAATACAAGTGTTACTTAGTTTGGGGTAACTTGATCTGTGTATAATATGTCCGAACGTGATTGTAATTTTACTCCAACAAAAGAGTAAAAAAATATATTTAATTCCTAGTATCAAATAAGTATTGTCATTTCTTACCCTTTATAACTCTAGCTATAATATCTCAATACCACAATGATGAACCAATCAGAATAAGTGTAGGCGAGCAATCAGAAATCAGCCAATCAGCATTAAAGAAGTACAATCTTTCTAAACCAACTAGTTTTTTTGCAAAAAACCTAGTAAGATTAGAAAATATTATAACCTTTGTCTAATTATCCGGATTTTTGCAAAATCCCTAGGTTTTTTGCAAAAAACCTAAACATCAAATCATCCTACGACATATGTATTTTATATTATGAATTAAAATGGTCTTCTTGATTTTAAAGTATTATTGAACATATCCTAAATAAAGATTGTATCTGGTATAGGAACTTAATCCTATTTTGCTATGATAATCTGCACATAGCCTCCATTGTTTTTAGAATTTAGTCATTGACCTCTTTTTCATTTTAGGACTAAGACACCAAGAGCTTTACATAAAAATATAAAATGAATTAAAACGTATAAAATGCATCATGTCACTCAGAAAGAATTTCTAAAAGGGGTTTCAATGTATGGAACTCTAGTAAGTTGTACTTTATCTGAATAATTTGGTTGTTTAAGAACAAAAATACATATTTATATAGAGTTCATTAATTTTACAACTTTAGTTTCATCTTATACTCAAAAGTTCACACTCTTTTTCCCCGAATGGGTAAGCAGAGGTACTAATACTTCTGAACATCACGTAACATTGTTACCTGACGATCAGAGTTCCCACATTTTGATTGGACAATGTACTCACCTGATAGGGAGCAGGCCTTTCGCCGTTTTTTACGCATACACTGTCACATGACAAAGTACAAGTTAGCCCTGTGGGTTTCCTCACAATGTCTGTTTTTGTTCTATACATACATACATACATATACTCACGGCTGTAATTCACTAGAAGGGGTAGCCAGAGCTAAGGAATTATAAATACCTCAGCCACTTTTGGAAGTTGAGTGAGGAAAAGGTCGTAAAATAAAAGTTTTTGGTGATGGGTCTCCAACCGCATCGCCCAAAAATCCAATAAAAAGCCCCAATACCCTTAGTCGCTTCTTACGAAATCCGTGGGTAGAAAGGGGTAGCGACATTCTAAGCCGGCACTACACGGCTTGTTCTATAACACATGAAAAATTCTAGTTACACAGCAAAATGGGTTGGCTGGAAATCATTTACGCTCTATAAATTGTGGCCTGAAACTCAAAAATCATTCGATAGACGCAAAACTGTATTTGTTTACGAAGGACTTTCTAAGGCAACTCTTTACTGCTCGTTAAGGAAGATGCAGGCGCTCTTTGACGGATTTTTAAAAAACTTTCCCATTGTGTATAATCTTTATCATTTTATAATAATAACATAAACATAACATATAAACGTTCACGCCATTTATCCCCGAAGGGGTTGGCAGAGGTACCAATACTTCTGGACTCACATGGCAGCGCCATCTAGTGTCCAGAGAAGGTACCCACGTTTTGCTTAGACAGTGTACTCACGTGATAGGGGGCAGGCCTATCGCCGTTTTGTACGAATACACTGTCACATGACTAAGTGCAACTATAATATAATAATAATTTACTATAAAAGTAGCATTTTTGTCTGTGAACTTTCTGAAGGTTGTGTTGCCTACATGGTCCACTCATTTATTAAAATCCTCGAATAGGACACTACAAAAGGATCGCACTAAATAATAAAAAAAAATATACTATTACATTTTGATTCATATAAAGTTTTATTTTCGAAATTAAAATGTTTTGTTATTGAACTGTATCAAATAAGTACATACTCTGCCACTTTTGGAAAGTTGAGTGGGGAAAAGATGGCAAAATAAAGGTTGTTGGTGATGTGTCTCCAACCGTATCGCCCAAAAATCCCTTAATAGCCCCAATACCGATAGTTGCCTTTTACGTACACCCAACAGAAGAAATGGGGTAGTGCTATTCTAAGCCGACACTACACAAAGAAGTAACCTAGGAGAAAACAAATCTCATATTCCTAAGAAACACATTTACATGACCATAAGGCGGAAATAGAAGATTAAAACATTACGTATGTATACTATGTGCATATATTAAGTATGAAAACCACAATCTTGCTATAGCACTGTGGTGTCGCACTATTACTCAACATTCCGTTGAATTAGCTTGTTGAATATTTCATTAACATACAATAATACGGAGTGCCTCCGCTTATCTTAATCTGGTGTAATCCTTAGACTATATTTTGGGTATACTTGCCTCAGTGGTTCAATAGTTAGAGCGTTCACAAGTAGCGCAACTTGGGTTCGATTCTTAGAGGATTGATATTCTCTACTTTAGAAGATGTGATGAATAGATACAGACATATATTTACTCACAGCAATAAACCCCAAAACTTAGTACACAGAGCTTCATAATTAGGAATACTTTAGCTAATTTTGGAATTCAGGTGAAGAAAAGATACTACAATAAAGGATGATTGGTCATAAAGTCATATCGCCCAAAAATCTCTAAAATAACTTCAATATCCTTAAAATTCCTCTTACGATACATTAGGGAAGAAAACAGTCATTTCTACTCTAATCCGGTACTAAACCGCTTAGTGTATTTTGATAATGATTGCTACTATATTTGTCAATTTCAGTTTTATCGTTTTGATATCCATATGTGCTCATTTGGAAACACTATGAAATAATAAATAAATACCTATAAAATATGGTCTAAGAAGGACGAAACAATCTCCAGTAATGCGCGTCTCAAAAGGTGTTGAAATAGAGCCCTTTTCATACTACTGTTATACTTACTACAATTGCGTAGTGTTGGCAATTTGTTGCATTAAATAAGTATGGTACGTATGCAGTAAACATAACCCCAGATCTCTTTATATTTTTGAATTATTTTTCTCATTTTCTTGTTTATATCTGTTTAGTTAGACTATTTATGATTTTACACTTATGTTTTACTCTGGTGTTCAGAGTAAATATTTTTCCCTAGTTTGCTTTGGATTTTGATAAAGGCTTCTATGACCGCCCTTTGCACAGAGACATTCTCATATGACTAGTCATATAAAAATTAAATCTCATAATGTAGCAAACTCTATTCAAGATGTAAAAGATAGCAAACAAACTCACATGGCTAAGTACAACTAAGTGATGAGACAGAATATGCGTTCAAAGTTATATCCTCTAAGTATAATGGTCAGACAAACATCTAGTACTCTGAACATCAAGTGATAATCTTAAGCAGCTAATGCAGCCTGACGTCTTTATCAATGTATAAAATATATTGATTATGTGCCTTTCGGAAAACACAGCATCGCTTGTGAAGAAGCAGTGTGAACTCACCTTTATCTTTGTACTTACTTAAGTTTGTCTGGTGTTTTTTCCCAGACATAACCTCCCTGTTTGTCTATGAGCAGTCACCACAAGGCGGGAACCGGCTGTCAATGTCATTGCGTGTGTTTTCTCGCCACCGAATAGATTATTTTTTTGTACTTTTACTTAAAATAAGTAATAATAGCCTTGTGTGTGTACGTTGTTACATAAAAAATGAGTGAGGAAGTGAATTCTGGCCTGGAGAGCTCGGAACGCCCCGAATTACGCCATCCTTCGACATCATCCTTATCTTCCAGTGACGAGGAGATTGAGGAGAGCGAACGCCCTTCTCATAAAAGAAAGGATGACCCTAGAATCGAAGCACTGATTAATCAAGTAAGTTTCCTCTCTAATCTTATATGCAGGGCCTCAGCGGCGGCTCGAAAAAGTGTTGTGAAACTAATGATGAACCATTTTTCTCTATACCGAACACAAGCAATAGTACCTTGGACCTAGGTCAATTTTCATTAGAAACAGATACTAGCAAATCTATTAAAGCAGCCCTTCCGGAAAGGTTGGCTAAGATAGTGAAGCTACAAAACTTTGGTCTGCCCTCATGGCGTGATATAAGGTACGCAAAAACGTTACAAACATTTTCGGCTAACCCGGGTTTACAGAACTGAAAATTAATGACGAATTATACCAATTAAGTAATACTAAAGATTACCTGGCTGGTACTGAAAATGTTATGGCTGGCTTATCTAATGCATTATTAGAAAATAATGAACTTTTGCGTTCTGGACTTCAATCAGTTATTGATTGGGCATTTAAGTCTCCGGAGGACTTAAAGCCATGCTCTCTGGTAGAGAAAATCTCTCAAGCGGTTGGGAAAGGGTCCGAATATTATAAAACTTCTGAAGCCATCATGCAAGTTGTATGTGGGAAGCGCACAGAGTGTATTGAGAATAGAAGGGATAGGATATTAAAGGAGGTGACAAATAAATCTGTTCAGCTTGCCCTTAAAAACATCCCACCATCAGAAACAAACCTTCTTGATCAAGCAAAACTAAATTCACTTATTCAAAATTTTGGTGGTCCACTCCAGTGGTCCCGCTCCCTTAAAGGAAAAGATATAACTATAAATAAAACCACAACCATTCCTTTAAAAAGAAAGAATGATAATTACAATCCAACTTATAATCCTTCTTATAAAAAACAAAAATACACCCAAAGTCTTGATCAAAACTCCAAATACTCTGCTAAGGGAAAAGGAAAAGGCAAAAAGTCTTCCTTTCGCCCCTCTGAGCGTGGAAAACAATGACTTGAAGATGGGGTTCAAGGGAGGGCAACTAAAACATTATACCTTGAAGTGGGAACAGCTCGGAGCAACCCCCTTCATCTTAAAAACTATCTCAGGGTCCCGGATACCCTTCATAAAGCGTCCACCCTTGTCTTACCCCAACAAAAAGATGATTCAACTACTCAACACTGCACAATCCACAGAGATGGACTCCCAGATACAAGAGCTAAAGAACCTAAATGTCTTGGAAAAGGTTTCTACTTTGACTCCCGGTTTCTTCTCCAAAATGTTTTTAGGAAAGAAGAGCGATGGTGGGTTCAGACCTATCTTCGACCTTCGACACCTAAACAAATTTGTTCACACAAAACATTTTCACCTAATAAATCAAGCTACAGTCCCAGAATTTCTTCAGAAAAACGACTGGCTAGTGAAGGTGGACATCAGTCAAGCCTACTTTCATCTACCTATAGCAAAAGCCCACAGACCCTTTCTAAGGTTGTTTTACAACCAAGAAGTCCTACAAATGACATCCCTACCATTTGGCCTCTCATCAGCCCCAAGGCTGTTCTCCTCAGTAACCTGCTGGATTGCGGAAATCCTTCGCAGAAGGGGGATGAGGTTGCTAGTTTATATGGACGATTTCCTATTTGCTCATCAAAATCCGATAGAGCTAGCCAGACAAGCTGCGGAAGCTGTAACTCTTCTGGAATCACTAGGCTGGCTCCTGAACTACAAAAAATCCGTTCTAAAACCACAGAGGTCTTTGGATTTCCTTGGAATAACCTGGGATTTAGACAAGAATGTGATGGCTCTCCCAGAGAAGAAACAAATTTCAGTTCGAATGGCCTTGAAAAAGACTCTGGTAAAAGGCAGTTGCAATCTTCGACTACTTCAGTGCCTGCTAGGTCACCTGAACTTTGCAAGCTTTGTGATCCCCAGGGGTCGCCTACATTGCCGACACTCACAAATATTTCTCAGATACCTAGCACGAAGAAATCAACACACATCTTTTCCCATTCCAAGAGAGGCCTTGACGGATATGAGATGGTGGTTAACAAAGTTAGCCTTAACAGCCCCAATACATCTGCCTCAGGTTTCTCACTTTCTAACCACAGACGCCTCCGACATAGGCTGGGGAGCAGTTCTCAATGGAATTACAATGTCAGGAACTTGGGATACTCATCAGATACCTTGGCACTCGAACAAAAAGGAGATGTATGCAGTAGAATCCGCCATAAGAGATCAAGCTCGGAGCCTCGAAAGACGTCATGTTCTACTTCAGACAGACAACAAAACTATACTGGCATTCATCCGGAAGGAAGGAGGTACTCGCTCTATAGGTCTTATGAACCTTACCAGCTCTCTACTAGAAACATTAGACAAATGGGACATAACTCTGACCGCCCAATATCTGCCAGGCAAATACAATACAATTGCGGACAGGCTTTCTCGGAAGCGTCCTGTTCCAGAGTGGCACTTGCTGCCCCTACTAACCTCGGAGGTATTTCAAAGATGGGGCAAGCCTGCAGTAGACCTCTTCGCATCAAGAGAGTCCGCCGTAGTACCAAATTACGTAAGTTTGGATTCTCGAGATTGCTCCGCTCTTTTCGTAGACGCTTTCTCTCAAGACTGGGATTATTGTCTAGCTTGGGTATTAAGGGCACTCCTAAACCTGCGTCTAGATCAATATTAGGAGGCTTAGTTAGATCAGTCCTCAAAGATGCAGGAATTAATGCGTCACCTGGATCATGCCGCTCAGCTGTAGCTTCCCTAGCATGGCTAGAAAATAAACCGATACATGATATTCTTGAGAGAGGTAACTGGAAAGCAGTCGAAACCTTTAGAAACCATTACTGCCGAGAGATACTGACACAGGAACGCGACAATTCATCCTGTATACTTAATCAATTTGAAGCAATTTAACTTGGTTTATTATATGATTCTCTGATTCTTCTGATTCCGAATATGATCTCATAATTTAAATAATTACTAATTATTGACTTGTTTTAGGAAACAGGAATGTTCCTGACTAATGTTATCACTTTCATTCTAAGTTGTTGTGTTTAAATAAGTATTAAAGTCTTTAGTTTTTACTGTTTTGGAAGTATAACTATAATAAGTTCATAGGTTGATGAATCGATTGAAAAATGATTGAATGACTACCAATAATTTAAGTTGTTTAAAATATAATGTTAATTATATTTCTTATTTCAACATTGCGTGTGTTTTTTCCTAGTCACCAGCAGATAACAAACACGTCTTCACAAGCGATGCTGTGTTTTCCGAAAGGCACATAATATACCCGTTTTACATAACAATAAAACGGTTATTATGGGCCGAGAGAAAACACAGCATCGCAATAAATATCTTCCTGGTGAAGACAGCAATGACATTGACAGCCGGTTCCCGTCTTGTGGTGACTGCTCATAGACAAACAGGGAGGTTATGTCTGGGAAAAAACACCAGACAAACTTAAGTAAGTACAAAGATAAAGGTGAGTTCACACTGCTTCTTCACAAGCGATGCTGTGTTTTCTCTCGGCCCATAATAACCGTTTTATTGTTATGTAAAACGGGTATATTATTAGACTTTTACTATATTATTATTTACTAGCTAGTGTCACTAGTTAACTGTGTAGTAACAGATTACATACATACATACATATACTCACGGCTATAAATCCCTTAACGGGGTAGCCAGAGCTTTGGAATGATATGATGATATGTTGATTGGGGAAAAGATGATAATAATAAACGTTTTTGGTGACGGGTCTCCAACCACATCGCCCAAAAATCACTTAAAAAACCCCTCTATACCCTTAGTCGCCTCTTACGATTACCCACGGGTAGAAATGGGGTAGTGTTATTCTAAGCCGACACTACACGGCAACAGCTGATAACAGATTGCTATATGGCATAATAAATTTTTGCCTGTCATTTTCTGATGACTTGACTTGTTGATTTGAGGCTTTTTAAGTAATTGATAAGTTTGTGGTTTTGACTCAACACCACAACCCCCTGGTATCAAAATGTTTCCTGTGGGAACACTGATTTAATAAAGCTCTGTGTACCAATGAATGGGATATAAAGCCGTGAGTAAAGTTTTACATTATTAAAAATAAATTGAGCATTAACATTTTTGTATGATAAATAACACAGTGCAAATATTGAAAGCCAATATTTCTAAGGCCTTGCTGTGGAGTGTCGGCTTAGAATAGCACTACCCCTTTTCTGTATTGGGGCTTTCAAGGGATTTTTGGCGATGCGGTAGGAGACCCATCACCAACCGCCTTTATTTTACCATCCTTTCCCCACTAAAATTTTCCAAAAGTGGCCGAGGAATTTTTAATTCCTTAGCTCTGGCTAACCCTTCTAGGGAAATATAGCCGAGAGTATATGTATGTAAATAACACAGTGCAAATATGGTAAGCCAATATTTCTAAGGCTAGAAGTGAAACAAAATTATTATAACGCGATGACAGCAAAACAGAACAAGGAATAAAAAGCAACGGTATCCAATATCGCAATTCTTTTCAAAGTCAACTCCCCAGTACGCCCCTACATATCACTTAAGAGATAACATATTTCAACATATAAGGCAGCTTCTTAGTCTTACTCAACGACAAAGGCAGGAAGGCTTTTACGTAACACCTAGTCCTACTAATTTACGATCTCAAGTCACGTCTACCGGCTAAGTTGCTAGGAATCGTGTGCTGCTTTCTACTCCATTTAATTTTATAATAACGTAGGAAACATGTGGATTTCTTGTTTAGAATTAAATATTTTCATTTAAAAATACGTATAACTAAACCCAGGATATCGCGGGTTCAAGTCCTGCTGTTTTCGAAGTTTTTCTTTCCTTATTTGATTAGTAAAATTATCCCCACACAAAGTTTCATGCACAACAAAATCTAACATTTGACGAAAGTTCAATTTGCGTTTCACATTAAAGAACATTCATTAAGATCAAATAGTACGTGTATAGGGCATGCATGTAGAAGTTGAAGAAACTCGCGAGGTTTGCAAGGGTCATACATAGTCTATAATAATAATAATAATAAAACGTTTATTTCAGATAAGTCACATTCATATTACATAAAATTCAAAACAATTAAATTAAAAATTAATTAAAATAAATAAATTAAATTAAATTAAACAAAAATAATAACAATTAAAAATTACAATTAAAAATTAAACATCAGCTCGTAAATATTATATTTTAGTCAGTAAATGAATCATACTGCAATGATTCATGTACTGACAGTCAAATCTACCTGAAAATGCCCTCAGAATGGTGTTGGGACTGGCCCGAACCCTACTCACCAGGGATGTGCACCTCTTTCACATGGTTGCATAAAAACAGTCAACCCCCGCCTCGGCGAACATCCCTGATGCGCTACAGTATCGAGGCAGTCCCATCAACACCCGGAAAGCATTATTGTATTGAACACGAAGAGCGCTGTACTGCTTCTGCGTGTATGTCACCCACAGACTGCAGGTGTAGAATGATGTACAGTAAGATTTGAACAGAGTCAGCTTTACGTTTCTAGAACACCTGGCAAATGTCATACCCATACCCCAGTAGACACTAATAGCGTGAGTGCTTGCGTCAATGTACATAATAACATTTTTATGAATTACTTACACATGATTTAATGAAGCAAATTGTATTGAAAAATTAAGTCTTTTCTCTCCTCTCCTTATTATGGCTAATTCACTTATGAGGATACTAATTGCTCACTGATTAATAAGATGGCAGGTTGAAATCCCATCACCTACTTCTCTTTTATTTCGACAGCTTTTTCCCATCAAGCTAAATACAAAAACTTGTATATGAATATTCAAATGATGCAGGTCTTCCTTTATGTGCTGTCTAGTGTCGGCTTAGAATAACACTACCCCATTTCTTCCGGTGGGTGTACGTAAGAGGCGGCTAACGGTATTGGGGGCTTTTAAGGGATTTTTGGGCGATGCGGTTGGAGACCCATCACTAACAACCTTTATTTTACCATCTTTTCCCCGCACAACTTTCCAAAAGTGGCTGAGGAATTTCTAATTCCTTAGCTCTGGCTAATCCCTTCTAGGGATTTAAAGCCGTAAGTTTATGTATGTATGTTTATATATGTTCCTTTATTAAGGAAAAGACTGATGTGTGATTATAATTTAAATTTGCGTAGTGTAAAATGATGAAAACCATCCATCTAATTTCATCTTATATGTTGACCGTAAATAGTTTGACAACCAAATGTATTTACTTGAAAATTTTATTGTTACATTTATGTTCCGTAACTGTTGGTCTGCTTGAAATACCAAAAAAAATTCATATAAACATGGTTCGGCGATGAAGTTAACTATACTTTTTTCAAAAAAGTAGCTGAGCGTTTTCTTTTTCCAAAGCTTTGTCTACCTCTTTATAGTATTTACTGACGTAAGTATAGTTAAATAAGTAATTATTTATTTATTTTAATTACCAACAGCGATATCTTTAATAATATTAAATACTATATACTTAAATCTATAACTAATACTAGGCATGAATAAAAGAGCATGTATGAAAAGATTTATGGATGTAGACGAAGCAAGAGAGGTTCGCCAGGATCATACAAAGTGGCGATCGATAGTCTCTGCCTACCCCAATGGGACTTAACGGCGTGAGTATATGTATGTATGTAATACTAGGCAGGCGTACCGCCTTGAACGATCATTACTAAGACACATGTATTTGAAACATGTGATACATTTAAAAGGTACAACAACAAAGGTATACATTTTAAAAATCTTTTTGCATAAAAATTTGTTTGTCTAACATAATTTAATTTAAAATGTTCCTCATTGCTCCCTGTTTTACATTCAAAATATCTATTAGCAAAAATTTTCATTATGGCATAATGGCATATTCGATATATCGGTGACTGTCGGTCAGAATTTATACACTTTATTTTCTTCCTCAAGTATTGGGTGTTTCTGTGTAGCTACATAATAATAGAGTAGTATTTCTACGACTAGTGACTGATTTTATAGTCTTTTTGTATAATTTTTGACCCTAATTTGTGTTTTGTACATAGAACTGTAATGTTTTCACAATCTCGAAGTTGCATTTGAAAAGTCGAACGCCAACTTTCTAATTACTTAAAAACACCTGTTTATCAAATTTACACCTAAAAATTATTCATAAGACCGATAATCAGATTCAAAAGTTTTAGATGAGACCAGCAGGGCTTATAAAATAAATAACAGTAAAGCAAAAACAGGATTTCGATTTAAATATTTTGCCAGTCACCAGTCAAATAAACGACCGGCACGCTATGTCTCAATGAAAATCCCAACTCAACAGTCCAACTAGATAAAACTGGACATAACTGGATAAAACTGGATATTACCGTGCTTCGGCTCCACAGACCTGTCAAACCCTCTTTACACAACGCGTTCAATATCATACGATTTTACGTCTTATTGTTATACCGTTAAAGATGTACCAGTGATAAATGAACAAGTTTATTTTTGACTGTTAATTAATAGTTTTGATGACGTGGCTTTTGGTTTCATTAAGTGTAATTTAATTATGTTATTTTGACTACAATAAGTGTCGCCACTGCTACGATAACATCACTCCATTTTCAATAATATTTAAGAAAAGCCAAACTGTAAATTAGGTTCCAGCAGTGAACCAAATCGATAAATAGTGTATTAACATAGCAAAAAGTGAATGAATATAGCTTTTGTGACTCAGTGAACATAGAAATATGTGAGAACAAGTGACATTGTTATGTCAAGTTGTGTGTGGAAAAACGTTTTAAAATTGGATTTAGGGACAAAATTTTATGAAGACACTAAACTAAATAAGGCCAACAGCAATTTGACAAAAGACTTTAAAACAGCGCATCGCGAAATAACTAAAATATAACCTATTACTATTATCCATCGACCACATCCAAAACTGCAGGTAGCAACTTGGCTTAAATATATATATATATATATATATATATATATATATATATATATATATATATAAAATAATATGCCATTTCTACGAAACTAACACTATCATATGAAAAGAGATAGCAAAACTAACCGAACAGCGCCATTTTTGAGAAAAGCAAATACGTCACTATGGAAAAACTTAAACAAATGCTAGTAACAATTCAGAAAAACCAAGAGGAGAGCAAAAAATCAATATTTTACTATATGAAAGTGTACTGTTATCTCAAAGAGTTAAGGAACAAAAAAGAGATTATATAAGGTAAAAAAGGACAAAAGAAAAATAAATTTAAATTCTTTGGTATGAGGAAGGAGAAAGTTTTTAAGACCTGGGAGAAAGGATTACACATACCATAAACAAAAATATGGGAATAATGTGCACCGATTCTGAAATTGAATACTTGAAAATGAATTGAAAATGAAAATACCCACTACAGTACGCCCGGTAGTGGTCTATTTTATAACATTAGGCAAAATATTCTCAATGCTGTAAAACAAAAACAAATGAGGAAAGGAAAATTTTTGCATTGAAGGATTTCCTGTAAAATGTATTAGAGATAAGAAAGGAGTTAAAAAACCCCTGATGATTACTTCAGCAATTGATTGCGATGTTAATTGTGACAAGGAAATGGGTGACGTATCTGAAGTATGATAAGTATGGAAGACATTGTAAAAGCGATGAAAAGTATGAAACTACGGAAAGCGGCAGGGTATGATAGGATATGTGTCGAAAGGCTGAGGGCTGGAAAATTGTTTGTGGCTTCTTGGCTGTTCTTCCTTTTTCAGAAGTGCTGGGCACTTGGCAAAGTACCAAAAAATTGATGAAGAGCCGTGATTGTGACCTATATAACTGGAAAGGGTCACGCCAAGAGGCAAAAAATTACCGTGGTATTAGCTTACTCAGTGTTGTCGGCAAATTGTATGCAAAGGTTCTTATCGAAACAGTGATGAAAGTAACGAATGAAAAAATTTGGGATTTGCAAGCAGGATGTAGGAAGATAATGGGATGTATGAATCAAGTCTTGTTAAGGTGCATCACAAATAAATTTACGGTAAAAAACCAAAAAGTATATTGCACCTCCATTGATTTGGGGAAGGCGTATGACAGGGTAGTAAAAAAGTATTTGTGCAAGGTGTTGTCTGAGTTCGGTTTGGGAAGCTAACTTATACGTGCATTGGAGTCACTCTATGAGGATTCTAATGCATGTGAAGACACGGACTGGTTCGAGATCTCTAGGGGTATTCGACAGGGTTGTGTGGCTTCTCCATGGTTGTTTAATTTGTTCATGGACGACTGTTTGGAAATCTGCGCGAAAGTCATTTAGGACTAAAAATGAGAGAGTTCATCATTAAATGCCTCTTATACGCTGATGATCAAGTGTTACTTGCATCAATGGTTAATGAGTTGCAGGAGATGGTGAACACTTGTGAAAGAAAGGGATGAGAGTGAATGTGGACAAAACTAAAACAATTGTTTTTGAGGGAGAGGAAAGTATGACAGAATGTGAGATTGTTATAAATGGTAAGAAAGTGGAACAAGTGAAAGAATTTGTTTATCTGGGGAGATTGTTTACTAGGGATGGAAAATGCGAGGATGATATTGAAAGGCGAGTTAAAAAGGGGAATACGGTGAATGGAGCCATTAACGGTCTGATGTCAAATGGCTGTCATAATACTGTTCTGGTTCCCACGTTGTTGTATGGTAGTCAATGTTGAGCATGGCAGAAGAAGCATAAAAGTAGAGTTAATGCAGTGGAAATGCAATCCATCAGAAGTATATGTTAGGTTGTGTGATAGAGTGAGAAATAGTGTGATTCGTAAACAAGTAGGTTTGAAAGATGCCCTAGTATGCAAGATAGAATGAGGAATGTTAAGGTGGTTTGGGTACATGAAGAGGATGGATGAAAATAAAGTAGCGAAAGAGATATATAAAGCCATATGTGGGATTGTTAGTAGAGAACGTCCTCGTAAAACGTTTCTGGACCAGATAGAAAACGTTCTACAAAAGGCGGGGGTTCGAAGTATAAAGTATAAAAGAGCATGTATGAGAAGAATAATGAATGTAAGGGAAGCAAGAGAGGTTTGTCAAGATTGTACTAAGTGGTGATTGATAGTTTCTGCCTAGTCTAATGGGAATAATGGGCGTGAGTATAAGTAAGTAAGTAAAGTTAAAAATCCAGGCATAGGCGCAAAAACAAAAAGGCAATAGAATAAAAATCCGATATGACTAAATATTTTAAATAAAAACTTAACTGCATATAAAATCATAATTAAATATTTTAACGCTAAAGAATCAAACAAAGTAACTGAAGAATTACTACAACATGACGCCTATGGATGAGAAGCGCCTCCATCTACCACTTACTTTCAAAAAGATAATAGCTACTCTTTCAAGACGGCTGGTCACCGCGGGAGCAGCAAACCATAACCAAATATCAAAATAAGGCCAAAAACAGATAACTATCTTAACAAAGGGACGCTCAATGTAAGATCTCTAATACACTCGTCAAGTCATACCCAACTGGATTAAGATTACAAGGAAAGGAAATTACTTAATATGACAAATATATCATGATGCACTACCGCCGAACTCATAACATAATTAGAGTCGGGTTTATAGTGAAAAAAGAGCTGTAAGATTGTAGGTATAATAGATTTAACATCGTTTTCAGATAGAGGAGCTCGCCTTAAAATACAATTAAATGATACGTTTTTGAATATAATCTAAATTTACGCGCCTTATGCAAAATCAAACGAAGAACATGTAAACCTATTTTATCAATGTTTGAGAGAATCCCTAACAGACATCAATAACAGCACTGTTTATTGAAGATTTTAACTCACAAGTTGGTATGCAAAAAATCAGATGACACAAGCGTTGTGAGTCAATGGGACTATGGCAAAAGAAACCCAAAAGGCAAGCTTCTTATTGAATTCTGTTTTGAACAACAACTCTACGTAGCGAACACACGATTCAAGAAAAAAGGTAATGGAAAGAGTGCGAAATGTAATTGACTTCATTCTAACACGAAATATAAATAAAATTCATAATATGGACGACATATCACTATTGTTAAAAACTAAGAGAACCAATTTAAATCTTTTTTATTCAAGAATACCTCATGTGGGAATTATTACTAATAAATAAAGAATAAATAAAGGAATGAAAAATTTCGACACAGGCGGGAATCGAACCCGCGACCTCGGGTATACGCCCCCGTCGCTCTTCCAATTGAGCTACCGTGTCAATGGCTGCCAGCGCGAAATTCTTCTATCCTTTATTTTTTTTACACATTTAAGTAGTCGTGTTTGCGTTTCCTACCTCCGAATTTTTATTAATTCGGAAGGCCACTTGTCTACCTTTTCAGATAGAATGCAAATGTTGAAAACGCCTAACTATCACATAACTTACATTTTTTTTGTTCACGAAAACCTCATGTGGGGATTATTATTTACTAATTCGGAAGGACAAGTGGCCTTCCGAATTAGTAAAAACTCGGAGGTAGGAAACGAAGAATAGAGTAGAAGAATTTCGCGCTGGCAGCCATTGACACGGTAACTTAATTGGCAGAGCGACGGGGGCGTATACCCGAGGTCGCGGGTTCGATTCCCGCCTGTGCGAAATTTTTCTTTCCTTTATTTATTCTTTATTTATTACTAAGAGTACCAACTGCCGGAGATATTTTAGTCACAAAAACAAAGAGAGATTATTATCAGCATCATCACACTGATCGAAAAAGATTCTTTGAAGAATATATTCACCGATTTATCAAAAAATAAATAAACTTAAAGTTATACAATCTACTTACAAAGCACTGATAACAAAAATTATAAATACCTCTGATTGGCTACTACCAGAATGTGAACCAATTAAAGATCAGACACAGACGCTACAAGACGACATAAAAGCATTTACTGAAAAAATTACAAAGTAAACAAAATATCATTGGAAAAAAAGAGACTTTAAATACTCTAAAAAGTAATAAAAGAGAAGCTAGATCAAAGAGAGAGAAAGAAGAGCTTGAACATAGCGCGTCAGTAAAAAGAACTCGTAAGAGACATACATACATACATACATATACTCACGGCTATAAATCCCTAGATGGGGTAGGCAGAGCTAAGGAATTAAAAATTCCTCAGCCACTTCTGGAAATTTTAGTGTAAAGGTTGTTGGTGATGGGTCTCCAACCGCATCGCCCAAAAATCCTTCAAAAGCCCCAATACCGTTAGTCGCCTCTTACGTACACCCATCGAAAGAAATGGGGTAGTGCTATTCTGAGCTGACACTACACAGCTTAGCACGTAAGAGATGGAAAACCGATAACTAATGGATCCCCTTGACCAGAAAAAAACCCCTCTATACCCTTAGTCGCCTCTTACGATTACCCACGGGTAGAAATGGGGTAGTGTTATTCTAAGCCGACACTACACGGCAACAGCTGATAACAGATTACTATATAGCATAATAAATTTTTGCCTGTCATTTTCTGTTGACTTGACTTGTTGATTTGAGGCTCTTTAAGTAATTGATAATTTTGTGGTTTTGACTCAACACCACAACCCTCTGGTATCAAAATGTTTCCTGTGGAAACACTGATTAAATAAAGCTCTGTATACCAATGAATGGGATATAAAGCCGTGAGTAAAGTTTTACAATATAAAAAATAAATTGAGCATTAACATTTTTGTATGATAAATAACACAGTGCAAATATTGAAATCCAATATTTCTAAGGCCTTGCTCTGTAGTGTCGGCTTAGGATAGCACTACCCCTTTTCTTCCGGTGGGTGAACGTAAGAGGCGACTAACGGTATTGGGGCTTTCAAGGGATTTTTGGCGATGCGGTAGGAGACCCATCACCAACCGCCTTTATTTTACCATCTTTTCCCCACTAAAATTTTCCAAAAGTGGCAGAGGAATTTTTAATTCCTTAGCTCTGGCTAACCCTTCTAGGGAAATATAGCCGAGAGTATATGTATATAAATAACACAGTGCAAATAAGGTAAGCCAATATTTCTAAGGCTAGAAGTGAAACAAAATTATTATAACGCGATGACAGCAAAACAGAACAAGGAATAAAAAGCAACGGTATCCAATATCGCAATTCTTTTCAAAGTCAACTCCCCAGTACGCCCCTACATATCACTTAAGAGATAACATATTTCAACATATAAGGCAGCTTCTTAGTCTTACTCAACGACAAAGGCAGGAAGGCTTTTACGTAACACCTAGTCCTACTAATTTACGATCTCAAGTCACGTCTACCGGCTAAGTTGCTAGGAATCGTGTGCTGCTTTCTACTCCATTTAATTTTATAATAACGTAGGAAACATGTGGATTTCTTGTTTAGAATTAAATATTTTCATTTAAAAATACGTATAACTAAACCCAGGATATCGCGGGTTCAAGTCCTGCTGTTTTCGAAGTTTTTCTTTCCTTATTTGATTAGTAAAATTATCCCCACACAAAGTTTCATGCACAACAAAATCTAACATTTGACGAAAGTTCAATTTGCGTTTCACATTAAAGAACATTCATTAAGATCAAATAGTACGTGTATAGGGCATGCATATAGAAGTTGAAGAAACTCGCGAGGTTTGCAAGGGTCATACATAGTCTATGCATACCCCAGTGGACACTAATAGCGTGAGTGCTTGCGTCAATGTACATAATAACATTTTTATGAATTACTTACACATGATTTAATGAAGCAAATTGTATTGAAAAATTAAGTCTTTTCTCTCCTCTCCTTATTATGGCTAATTCAAAAGTTTTGTCAATATAAAAAAATAGTCTATTTCTATTTTTTTTTGTCTACATCATCTACATTATCATTACATTGACAGGCCACTTTACACAGGCTTTTAACACACAATAGCATCTTTTCGATTCCTGAGTCAAATCTACACAAATGTAAATTTTATAAAGATACAAATGTTGTTTAATTGTCAAAGTTAGTAGAAGTATGGAGTGCCACATTGCTTAGTTGTGCTTAGTTATGTGACGGTGTAGTCGAACAAAGTAACATGCACAGTCATTCCCACTCATGGGTACTCTGAAAACCAGTATTTTTACTTATTAGGTATCTCGAACTAACTTTCGTAATTGCCCTTAAGATTTTTTTTCAAGGTTTTGCCACATTTGTAAGACTTATTTGGACTAGTGGGTGTATTATTTACCATTGATGACATTAAAATCAAGGAAATCATTTATCTCCCAGGAAGGTAAATCCCAAAAAACGGCCTAGATTCGTCTTTAAATATTACTACACCATTTATTTCTTTCATTCACTTATGAGGATACTAATTGCTCACTGATTAATAAGATGGCAGGTTGAAATCCCATCACCTACTTCTCTTTTATTTCGACAGCTTTTTCCCATCAAGCTAAATACAAAAACTTGTATATGAATATTCAAATGATGCAGGTCTTCCTTTATGTGCTGTCTAGTGTCGGGTTAGAATAACACTACCCCATTTCTTCCGGTGGGTGTACGTAAGAGGCGGCTAACGGTATTGGGGGCTTTTAAGGGATTTTTGGGCGATGCGGTTGGAGACCCATCACTAACAACCTTTATTTTACCATCTTTTCCCCGCACAACTTTCCAAAAGTGGCTGAGGAATTTCTATATCCTTAGCTCTGGCTACCCCTTCTAGGGATTTAAAGCCGTAAGTTTATGTATGTATGTTTATGTATGTTCCTTTATTAAGGAAAAGACTGAGAAGTGATTATAATTTAAATTTGCGTAGTGTAAAATGATAAAAACCATCCATCTAATTTCATCTTATATGTTGACCGCAAATAGTTTGACAACCAAATGTATTTACTTGAAAATTTTATTGTTACATTTATGTTCCGTAACTGTTGGTCTGCTTGAAATACCTAAAAAAATTCATATAAACATGGTTCGGCGATGAAGTTAACTATACTTTTTTCAAAAAAGTAGCTGAGTATTTCCTTTTTCCAAAGTTTTGTCTACCTCTTTATAGTATTTACCGACGTAAGTATAGTTAAATAGGTAATTATTTATTTATTTTAATTACCAACAGCGATATCTTTAATAATCTTAAATACTATATACTTAAATCTATAACTAATACTAGGCATAAATAAAAGAGCATGTATGAAAAGATTTATGGATGTAGACGAAGCAAGAGAGGTTCGCCAGGATCATTCAAAGTGGCGATCGATAGTCTCTGCCTACCCCAATGGGACTTAACGGCGTGAGTATATGTATGTATGTAATACTAGGCAGGCGTACCGCCTTGAACGATCATTACTAAGACACATTATTTGAAACATGTGATACATTTAAAAGGTACAACAACAAAGCTATACATTTTAAAAATCTTTTTTGCATAAAAATTTGTTTGTCTAACATAATTTAATTTAAAATGTTCCTCATTGCTCCCTGTTTTACATTCAAAATATCTATTAGCAAAAATTTTCACTATGGCATAATGGCATATTCGGTATATCGGTGACTGTTGTCAGAATTTATACACTTTATTTTCTTCCTCAAGTATTGGGTGTTTCTGTGTAGCTACATAATAATAGAGTAGTATTTCTATAATTTTAGTTTTTGTATAATTTTTTACCCTAATTTGTGTTTTGTACATAGAACTGTAATGTTTTCACAATCTCGAAGTTGCATTTGAAAAGTCGAACGCCAACTTTCTAATTACTTGAAAACACCTGTCTACACAAATTTACACCTAAAAATGATGCATAAGACCGATAATCAGATTCAAAAGTTTTAGATGAGACCAGCAGGGCTTATAAAATAAATAACAGTAAAGCAAAAACAGGATTTCGATTTAAATATTTTGCCAGTCACCAGTCAAATAAACGACCGGCACGCTATGTCTCAATGAAAATCCCAACTCAACAGTCCAACTAGATAAAACTGGACATAACTGGATAAAACTGGATATTACCGTGCTTCGGCTCCACAGACCTGTCAAACCCTCTTTACTCAACGCGTTCATTATCATATGATTTTACATCTTATTGTTATACCGTTAAAGATGTACTAGTGATAAATGAACAAGTTTATTTTTGACTGTTAATTAATAGTTTTGATGACGTGGCTTTTGGTTTCATTAAGTATAATTTAATTATGTTATTTTGACTACAATAAGTGTAGCCACTGCTACGATAACATCACTCCGTTTTCAATAATATTAAAGAAAAGCCAAACTGTAAATTAGGTTCCAGCAGTGAACAATTTCGATCAATAGTGTATAAACATAGCAACAAGTGAATGAATATATAAGAAGTGAATGAATAAAACCTCATGTGGGGATTATTATTTACTAATTCGGAAGGACAAGTGGCCTTTCGAATTAGGATAAATTCGGAGGTAGGAAACGCAAACACTACTTAAACGTGTAAAAAAAATAAAGGATAGAAGAATTTCGCGCTGGCAGCCATTGACACGGTAGCTCAATTGGCAGAGCGACGGGGGCGTATACCTAAGGTCGCGGGTTCGGTTCCAGCCTGTGTCTAAAGTTTTCTTTCCTTTTGAGGAGATATTTTAGTCACACAAACAAAGAGAGATTATCATCAGCATCATCACACCGATCGAAAAAGATTCTTTGAAGAATATTTTCACCGATTTATCAAAAAATAAATAAGCTTAAAGTTATGCAATCTACTTACAAAGCACTGATAACACAAATTATAAATAACTCTGACTGGCTACTACCAGAACGTGAACCAATTAAAGATCAGGCACAGACGTTACAAGGCGGCATAAAGACATTTACTGAAGAAATTACAATTTTAAAAGAAAAATAAATAAAAAATCTTTGGAAAAAAAGAGACTTTCAAAACTCTGAAAAGTAATAGAAAAGAAGCTAGATCAAAGGGCAGACGACCAAAGTTACAATAGTATAGAAAAAGAGCTTGAACATAGCTTGCGGTAAAAAGAACACCTAAGAGACATACTTACATACATACATATACTCCCGGCTATAGATACCTAGAAGGGGTAGACAGAGCTAAGGAATTAAAAATTCCTCAGCCACTTCTGGAAATTTTAGTGGGGAAAAGATGGTCAAATAAAGGTTTTCGGTGATGTGTCTCCAACCGCATCGCCCTAAAATCCTTCAAAAGCCCCATTACCGTTAGTTACCTCTTTCTTGAATTTATTAATAATAACATAACATAAACGTTCACGCCGAATATCCCTGTAGGGGTTGGCAGAGGTACTAATACTTCTGAACATCACGTGACTTTGTCACCTGGTGTTCAGAGTACCCACGTTTTCCTCACGATGTTTTCCCCTCACCGTTAACAAACATGATAAATTAACCACACATATGTCTTTAGAAAAGACAAATTGGTGTAGGCCCGACTCAGGATTTGAACACTAGTCGTTTGCACGATAACCGAGTGTTCTACCCACTGGGCTATCACGGTTGCACTGGTTAATAATGAACTAATATAATTCATTGTTTAGTAACTACTACTCGTATTTAACAGCCTAGCGAAATATTTTATAACTTATATTCCCAACATTATATTGACAGCGTAATAACAAACAGTTATATAATAATTTTGTTACCATTTTTTTTTATTAAATATTGCATATAAATATGTAACCGCCTATTACTGAGTTAATTCAAGAGGAAACACGTTATTTCTAAGGCTTTGAGTCAACGTATGGATCGAACTTGGTAAAGTTATGTAGCTGTTTGGATTTTTATTACTCATAAAATTGTCCATGTTGCATTTCATTTCACAAAATTGTTAAAGAACCCTACAACAAATTATAATATCAGTTAATTATAGTTTGCTTCTAATACATCGTCTTTTTATATGAATGGTTAAACTGGAATTAAGAGAAAGTCACACCCATGCTTCAAAATAAATTTAAATTGAACATCAAATTTAACTAAAACCCAAATTTAAATCTTTTTGTTCATGAAAACCTCATGTGGGACATTAATTCACGCCTTACATCCCCGAAGGGGTTAGCAGTGGTTCGGAGTACCTACGTATTGTTTGAATAGTGTTCTCACGTGAAGGGAGGCAGGGCATATCACCGCTTGTTCAAACGTTTAGTTCACGCCGAATATCCCCGAAGGGGTTGGCAGAGGTACTAATACTTCTGAACATCACGTGACTTTGTCACCTGGTGTTCAGAGTACCCACGTTTTGCATGGACAGTGTACTCACGTGATAGGGGGCAGGCCTATCGCCGTTTTGTACGAATACACTGTCACATGACTAAGTACAACTCAGCCATGTGAGTTTCCTCACGATGTTTTTCCTCACCGTTAACACAACCAAGATAAATTAACCACACATATGACTTTAGAAAAGACACATTGGTCTGAGCTTCCCTGTGCATGATAAGCTTATTGTCTTACCTCTCATATATCGTGGTTGTGTTTATTTAATAATATATAATTATTTTCAGTAAAATAAAATAATCATATCATATTTTGTTTCATACAGTAACTTAATTCATAAGTTTTTTTCTACAAAAAACAAAATTACATTTGAGATGGAGTGAATATCAATGAAGAAATTTTATAATAACCAGACTCTGTACTTTATTTCACATATTATACTAAAGACATCTATATCTATGCAAATAAACAAGGTTACCAGTAGTATATAAAACTGCAACCAGAACATGCACAAAATGACAAGTTTCCAATACTACCCGCGACATTATACGCGATAACTTTGAGATGTAAAACCCTCAGTCCCAACTCTATTTATTATTTTGGTCACGGCTGTCCCGTATGATTTGACCCGCTCCTAGTTACACACACCGGAGCTAAGCTTATCTGAAATGTTTTATTGGTACATACATTTTAAACTACGAGTGTATTATTAATAAAAATGGTATTGTCTTACATGAAAATAATACTTAATGGTACACACTTTCAACCAATGGAAGGGAATGCTAAGGTTTTCCTACATTTTTATCTTATCCAGCTACACTGTAATAGTTTTTTTTCATATTAAAATTAATTTGTTACTATTATACATACGACGTTCCCTATTTCTAGACACTGAAAAAAATGTATTTTTGTTTCAAAAATTAATGTATGTCAATATAGAATGTTTATACTAGTCATACTAGATAAAATCAATTCCTAGGTCAAAATATTCGGGCAAAAAGTTTTACTACTAAACTAAACCACCTTTGACCCAAACGACAGTTACCATTTATTTAACGCGGTGATATGAGATAAGTTTTGATGATCTTAACACGAATTCAAAGGGTGTTTCTATGGCAAAACTTTACACATTAACCCGCCTATAGAATTCAAGGAGTTGAATGTGTTTTACCAATGATGCTCAAAATGAAGAGTAAGAATTGATTGCGATAAAATATTGTATAAACCAATTCATCTATTTAAGTAAATGTTTAAATATGTTTTTCTGTTTTAAGATATATTTGTTTCAGCTTAAACTGAATATTGATTTTAATTTATCCAAAATCCCCTATTGCAAAATAATTTTATTATGAGCCTTTCAAAATCAATAAGGTTCTAATATGCAGCAATTAATTTTGTTGACATTAATCACATGTTATTTGTCTGTAAATTTTGACCTTTCTATTTTTTTTTGGATGCTAAATATTATATTTAAAACCCAAACAATGCATTGTCTATCTATAATTTGACATATCGAAGTTTTCAGGTTATGACTGGGTCGGCAGTTCCAAATAACTTGCATTTTACAACAAAACGAATAATGCAGTGTTTATTGTTTAGAATGAGGTTTCGGATGGAGGTTTTATTAAGCTTGTATTTGGCACGCGACTTCATTTGGGCTTTGAGGGTGTAAATTTAATAATTTTATGTATTTCTTGCAAACGGGAATACTCACTAATGGAGTTTTGTGGTTTAAACTATAAAATTTGAAATGGTTTCTTCAATGACTAAATTTGTTACCAAAGGTTTCAATCTAATGAATTCTTTGTTCAGTAAGTCAAATTTATTTAAGTTTAATTTGTGGGAACTTAATTATTACTTGGGAACTTATGAATTACTTGCAATACAGTATTATTTTTAAATTGTATTGAAACTGCGGTGTTCAAACATAGTTTTTTCGTTGAATGTATAAACTCACCAATATCGATCTGCCTAGTCATATTTTACTGCCAAGTCCATTGTTACACATTTCATTTAAATCCACTAGATGGATTATTTTTCATTCAAATATATATACGTATATACTCACGGCTTTAAATCACACAAGGAGTAGCCAGAACTTCAGAGCTAAAAACTCCTCAGCCACATAAAAATAAATTATACACGAATTTTGAGTCTGCGTTCTGTACCTCTGATTTTGATTACTTATGCCTAACTAATTAAAGAAAAAATATTTTTATCTATTAAAGTTTGCTTTTGTAGTTACTACAATGAAATTTATTTTTTATGAAAGAGCTCTATTTTTTAATTTCAATTATTACATGTAAAAGGAAAATAGTTTTCAATTCACATTTTTTTATTGACTTTTATTGTACAAGACGGCATATATAAACCCACAAATACAAAAAATAAAACAAATAGTATTTTATAAATAAACAGACTTGGTATTTCTTCTGTGTAAGTTGGAACTTTTTCGTATGAGTCCCCAAATGTAGTCACCCATCATGTTTTCATTATAGTATCCTTGATAACGCTTTTCAAAGTTCATTACATCTTGGTGGACACGTTCCCCTTGCTCTTCCGAATATGCACCTAAGTTGTCTTTAAAGTTATCCAAATGAGCATGTATCATGTGGACTTTCAATGACATTCTGCAACCCATAACTTTGAAGTTGTGAAGCATATCATGAATAAGCTCCGTGTAATTCTCTGCCCTTCTGTTGCCAAGAAAGCCATTAATCACTGCTTTAAGGCTGAGCCACGCTTGTTTTTCGTGGGTACTGAGGAGCTTTAGGAATTGTTCACTGGCCATTATTTTCTATATTTGTGGACCAATGAAAATACCAGCTTTAATTCTAGCCTCTGACAATTTCGGGAAAAATGATTTTAAATATTGAAAGGCCTCAGAGTCTTGACGCAGAGCCTTTACGAACTGCTTCATCAGACTTTATTTAATGTGCAATGGAGGCATTAAAATATGATCGGGCTTCACAATCGGTTCATTTTTGACATTATGTTGTCCTATTTGAAACTCGCTCCGTTGTGGCCATGAGTGCTGCTGGTAGTGAAGTGCATCGGCTCTACTGTCCCATAAACAAATGTAACACGTATATTTAGTGTACCCGCCTTGCATTTCCATCAGAAATCCAACCATTTTGAAATCTCCTATCACTGGCCAGGCGTACTCTTCATATTTTAAAACTTTTGTGTAAAGGTACAAAAGCAAACTTTATTTATTATAAATAGAGTTTCTGCTTCTTTTTCGATGTATACAATCAGAAAATATTCACTAAATAACAGACTCAAAGAAAAATATTTTTTTTGTTGACTTGTATCATTGATGGTGGTGGTTCTTAAAGTGGTGTTGGTCCAATTGCATCGCCTAAACACCACTTTAAAAAGCCCAATACCCTATGTCCCCTCTTACGTAACCCGTTTGTAGAAATGAGTTGTGACATTCCAAGCCGACACTAAACACTTTTATTAAAATTTTATATAATATATACATAATCGATAAAGGGGCATATGTTAATTTTACGTTTCTAAGGTAAATAATGTTTATGTTAATGTTTTGTATTTTTTTTACATACATACAAATCTCACGACTATAAATCCCGAAAATAGGGGTTGCCAGAGCTGTAGATAAGAAATTATACAGCCACTTTTTAAAGATGAGGGGGAAAAGTTTTATAATAAAGGTTGTTGGTAAAAAAACTGAACAAGTAAGTATAATGAACTCTGCGCCGTTTTGTGCCCTAAAAAACAATCATTCTAGTTCGTGATTTATAAGAAAGACGGAATAAATTTAAAAATAAATTCACCGCATGTATTATTAAAAAAAGCCTTCTTCAAAAGACACCTGTGAATATAAATAAGACACGTTACTCAAGGTAGGGTTCAGGTAATCTTACTTTACGAAGGTGCCGCCTAATAAACTCTGCTCCTATCTGTTCTCAAATCAAGCGAAATTGACATCCTCCATATTCAAACGGGTAAATTGAAATGCTACCTTATTTTATAGCGAGTCTTATTTTCTGTTTTCTGGACAATAATTTTGTCGATGTTTCTTTTTGTGCTTGTAAAAACAATTTTGTAATTGATTAAAAATATTTGTAAATTACTTATGTAAAGTTTTGAGTTTTTTACAAACAGAACTATTACATTACAAAAAAAAAAACTGTTTTTAATAATCAGACAAAAAGTTTTTCTTTTCAAATCAATTGAATTTCTGTCATTTTCACAGAGAACGCGCCCAAGGGTTGACGTTGACTTGACAGTTGTATTGTGCTCTCGCTAAGTGTAAATGGCACTTAGTTGCTTAGAAACGTTTTGTTCAGTGATAAAAGGCAGCTTTCAAGTTGTCTTTCTCAGTAAACGTCTTGAGATGTTTGAGTTTATGATTAGTTCCAATTGATTGAGTCCAAACATTTTTTTAAAATAAATTTAGGTTTACCCATATTATATGTATATTTTTACAAAACTATGAATATTTACTTACCAAGCGGAGGTAAATATAGTGGTGAGTAAATAAATGCGGTACTGGTCAATGAACAACTCTATTTGTATGTTTTTTTTTGTATTTCTAACATTTTTGGCTCGCTAGATATGATAGATATTCTGAACAGAACACTCTCCACTTTTTTATATTTTCCACTTTTTTCACTTGTATGTAAACCTGAAGCGTGACTGACTGGCAACGTACAGCCAAAACTATCCTTGGAATTCTCTGTCTGACAGTTTTGATTACTGCTGGTGTCATAGTTGCTTGAGCTTAGGATATAAGGTAAAGGATAAATTTAGGCTACTCTTGGCTTATCATATATTAAAACCAATTTCATTGCAACCCTTCATTGTCCGGTAAGCAAATTTAAGCGTAATTATTAATGTTTCAAGTAAGTTTCAAATCTCGAATACTCTTTTCCTATATGTTAACACATCTCCTACTATATAGTTAAAGCTGTGTGCTGTATAAAATCAAAGTAAAATGTATGAAAACTACTTAAAATAAAAGTTAAATCGCTATATAACATCAGCCTCATATAAGTTGGAACTAACTAATGGAAAGACTAGATTTATTACATTATTACCTTATGACATATCACCAGTATTTACCAAAAAATCTCAAGTACTTAAATAAAACGAAATCAAGGCGGAGCATTTACTCAACTCTAAAATACGAATAGCTAAAATCCATTTTAAGGAAAGCGCTACGGAAATGTCGTAGTCAGCTACTCGTACCTCGTAGACAATATGTCGTAGCACTTTTATTGTTGTCGTAAAATTTACTTAAGGTTTTGAAAACTGGGAAGGTTTTCTCTAAGAAAAAAAGCGGATATTCCATATTTTACTGTAAACTTAGGTAAACTGAAAAAATACTTACCTAACGTTAGGAATACATAAAGACATACATATACTCACGCCATTAGTTCTCATTGGGGTATGCAGAGACTATCGATCGCCACTTTGTACCATCATGGTAAACCTCTCTAGCTCCATTTGCATTTATGAATCTTTTCATACATTTAATTTTATTTTTATGCGGATGCGCCCTTTTTGAAAACATTTAGGAATCACGTTTATAATGCAAATAAAATAATATATTTTTTACTACTAGCTTACTATTACGTGCAGACTACTAACCCCTTGTGCGCGAGCCTCAGGTGCATAAGGCTTTTTTTATTTAAAACAATTACATACCTAAAGTTTTTTTTTTTATTTAATAAATATGGGTGTGTATTACTGTTTGATACTCAATGGACGGGACGATAAATATATTTTTTTAGCAGAGCAAGGCAGGTCAAATGATTTAGATATTTGTCCAGTAACAAAAATAGAATGAAATGATAGAATAGAATAGAATAGAAAACTCTTTATTGTACATAACACATAAAAACATTTTAAACATATTATTTATTAACAAGAAATACATAGCGACATGATAGTCCAGTGGGTAAGAACACCCGCCCGAAAAACAGAAGGGCGTGAGTTCCAATCCTGGGACGGGCCTACACCAATTTGTCTTTTATAAAGTCATATGTGTGGTTAATTTATCATGGTTGCTAACGGTGAGGGAAAACATCGTGAGGAAACCCACATGGCTGAGTTGTACTTAGTCATGTGACAGTGTATTCGTACAAAACGGCGATAGGCCTGCCCCCTATCGCGTGAGTACACTGTCTAAGCAAAACGTGGGTACCTTCTCTGGAAACTAGATGGCGCTTGCCATGTGAGTTCAGGAGTATTGGTACCTCTGCCAACCCCTTCGGGGATAAAATGGCGTGAACGTTTATGTTATGTTATGTTTAAGAAATACAATTGGCGGTCTTATTGCTTAAAGCAATCTCTTCCAGACAACCTTTGAATGGTGAGATCAGTACGTTAATAAAAACAGTAGGTAGATGTAAAAGGCATAATGGAATGGGAGAAGCAACTATTTTACATTATTTAAATTAAACAAAAACTTTACAACTAAACTTACTTCTAGTGAAGAATTAATTAATACACAACACTAATAAACATAGTTTACACAAACAAAAATACGTAAATATACATTCAAATATATATACACATACATACATATATGTAATGCCTAAATGTCTACTGAGTTATGTAGTTATAAAATACATACATACTTATGTCATTTCATATATTTACCATATTACAGAAAACTAAAAAAAAAAACCTTTTTATGACCTTTGTCCTGAAACTACTTTATATGAAAAAAAAACATAAAAAAGTTGTTAAAAAACATTAAACACATATAATACAAATTATTCGAACAAAAGTTGAATAAGGTATTGCCTGGATCTAAAACAACATCATAAATATAGTAGGAAAGGGAATGATTACACAAAGAAACACCACTTGCTGACGTAAATTTATTTATGAGACATTTTTAGAACAAAGACGGTTTGTTAAGATAAAAATGAGAGTTCTGAATTTTTTCTTAACAACATTTTATTTCAGTCTTTTGACCAACTATATAATATTCTTTAGTGTGATAAAGAAGCGCCTTTTTTGAGTTTAAGATCTGTAATAACGTATAACCATTTATTTTAACATTTTCATTTCTATGGATGCATTAAATTTAAATTTAAGCGACATGATAGTCCAGTGGGTAGAACACCCGCCCGAAAACAGAAGGGCGTGAGTTCCAATCCTGGGACGGGCCTACACCAATTTGTCTTTTCTAAAGTCATATGTGTGGTTAATTTATCATGGTTGCTAACGGTGAGGGAAAACAGCGTGAGGAAACCCACATGGCTGAGTTGTACTTAGTCATGTGACAGTGTATTCGTACAAAACGGCGATAGGCCTGCCCCCTATCACGTGAGTACACTGTCTAAGCAAAACGTGGGTACCTTCTCTGGAAACTAGATGGCGCTTGCCATGTGAGTTCAGAAGTATTGGTACCTCTGCCAACCCCTTCGGGGATAAACGGCGTGAACGTTTACGTTTACGTTACGTAAATTTTACCATAAATTAGAAAGATAGCAGAAACATTAATTTACATTTGATTAAACAATTAACAACAGTGCACTTAAAACTTAAAATCTTCAAACCAACAAAAGGTATAAAAACAAGTGATAAATGATTATTTACATTTTACAAATGTAAAATGGTCCAGCCACAGCTTTCTAATGTGTTTTTTACTCACAACACTGATTTTCAGTCAGGACCCATTTGGAGAGTCACAAAAACAACACATTTCAAACATCGTTCAATGTTAAAGATAAAAACAATAACAAAATTGTTAAATAACGTATACAGACAAAATAAAAAGATCATGTCATTAATGATTTTACAATGAATAACGACTATATCTTTCAATTGTAGAACAAGTTACAAATGTCTTTAAATGGTTTTTAAGTTTGTGTGTAGGTGATTGCTTGTGCGAGCGTAAAAACTGATTAAGATCTCCAAGAACTGTCCCGAATTATTCAACGCTCAATGATTCAAGGATTCTATAAATTATTTTGAACCAATTGAAAATGTTCACCATTCTTAATTTTCAAAATTGTCTCAAGTTTGTTCTACGCACAAAGGGACCAAAATCTCAAGAATCATGGGGTGAACACATTTTTTTAAATAAAAACAGGCATTCCGATGGTACATTCTAAGTTTCATTTAAAATGTTGATTATTATTATTTTCTAAAACCTGCCTATGGGAGAGGAGAAGATGCCTTATTTTAAAACTTTAAGCTGATGTACAAAGAAATACGTAATTAATATGTATATAAACATGTATCTTTCGTAGTTTTTAGACTTACATTTCTATAGCCCATATTTATTACTTTAACATATATAGTATCTACACATTTATTTAATTTTAATATATTCTTACATAATTCAAACAGTTTATTTCCAAATGTAATGCTATGAACTAAGTCTTGTTCAATAATAATTACTTTAAACCCAACTACGAGTATTCACTGTTAAAGCCCACAAGTGTCAATATCGATTTCGTATTAAAGATCTAAACGCAAACGAACACAGACAAAGTGAGGCTAGCCACCAAAGACCGTGTTGCTATTAGGACTTCTAAGGTTATGATTTAGGAACGGAAATCTACTAACATATTTTGCTTAAAACTCAACTCAAACTCGTTCACGCCGTGTATCCTCGAAGGGGTTGGCAGAGGTACTAATATTTCTGAACATCACGTGAAATTGTCACCTGATGTTCAGAGTACTTACGTTTAACTTAAAGAGAGTATCAACGAGATAAGGGGCAGGCTTATTGCCATTTTGTACGAATACATTGTCACATAACTAAGTACAACTTAGTCATGTAGGTTTCTTCACTGTGTTTTCCCTCGCCGTTAATAACCATGATAAATACTCGTAGAACTGACATATGCCTATAGATAAGATAAATTGTTGTAGGCTGTACCCGGGATTTGAACCCTCGTCGTTTATACGATATGCGATGTTTTAACCTGTACTAGCCACTACAAAAACCTTCAGGACACGCCTTTTGGCTTTTTTTTATCTGGTTCCACTTTTTGTAATGCAATTCATTTAAATAATTATGCTAGTTGAATTCGTAGTTTTTACGAAAACCGAAGATCGTGATAAATATCAACGAATATCACGAATCCATGTTATCATTCCCTTTTTTATTGGAGTTGAATATTGCCATGATAAAGAGCTCAATAATGTAGAATTATGTATTTTTTTAATTCACTTATATTACTTTAGGTGTTATATAATATAATATATTGCTCATATAGTCACACACAGACAAAACAAAACACTGTCTTTCTGAACTAGCTATTTTATTGTTTATTATTTTATTTTATTATATTTGTTTGACTATCGCTTTCATATTTTTTTTATGATAACTATGTATTTTACTTCCCATAATACAAAGAAAGCGATATTTTTTAATTTTTTACACATTTGTAAATTAAGTATTGAAATATTTTTAATCCCGCTGATTTAAAAACTATATGTTTTTTTTTCAAGTTTTGACTAAACTTCTTTTGTTCTCTTAGCCGTGAATGAAGAGATATATTTCAGAATAGGTTTTGGAAGAAAGTTTAAAACTATTCATGCGAACTATAATATAAAAGTCACCATGTTACAAAGTCAGTGTGTTTCGTGTATCGTTAAATTATTGAGGATGTTTCCCTGGAGCCAGCAGTGCGCTTCGCTATAATGGATCTTGATTTTTGTTCGTACTCCTAGTTTATAAAGTTACTCTACGTAATTACATACAGAGAAATATTATATCTTTGAGAATCCCTATTAGTGAAATTAACCTTGTCTCAAGAGTTGAGGAAATAAAAAAAAACATATATTCAGAACATGTTGACATAAAAGAGTAATTAAATATTATAATACATTCGCAGAAATTTTGTCGGTCGTATATGGGTAACTAAAACAAATATCAATATAAAATAATGCCATATTAAGTAGTCGTTATATTAAAAGCTTATCTTTTTTATTATATATTTTTAAATTCTCTGTTTAGGTTATTGTCCTTAGCCTTAGATATTATTTATACGTAATATAGGGTTCAGTAAGAAGCCTATAGTGAGTTATACCATCAGTGATTAAACAAGGCTCATTTATAATCTGTGTAATTTAACCATATACATTTATTTAAAGCCTTTAAAACTTAATATACCATATGTAATTTTTATTCTTGATTAGAATGGTACTCAATCATTTTCTGCACATAGTTACTGTAAAAGACAAATACTTAGTGATAGGTTATCTTAACGGAAATATATCAATACCGATCTTTTATATATATACATACATATACTCACGGCTATAAATCCCTAGATGGGGTAGCCAGAGCTAAGGAATGAGAAATTCCTCAGCCACCTTTGGAAAGTTGAGTGGGGAAAAGATGGTAAAATAAAGGTTGTTGGTGATGGGTCTCCAAACGCATCGCCCAATAATTTCTTAACAGCCCCAATACCGTTAGTTGCCTCTTACGTACACCCACCGAAAGAAATGGGGTAGTGCTATTCTAAGCCGACACTACACAGCTAATATATATATATATATATTTACTAGATACATTATACATATACTCACGGCTATAAATCCCAAGAAGGGGTAGCTATATCTTTAGGATAAGTAAAATTCATCTCCTCAGCCACTTATAAAAATTGATTAAGGAAAAGATTTCAAAGTAAATGTTTTTGGGGATGGGTCTTCAACCCAGCCGTTTTTTACGAACACCTATGGGAAGAAATTGAGTAGTGCTATTCTAAACCCACACTACACAGCACCATTTAAAATCCTGGTGCCTTTTATACGACAGTATAGAAAGATATAGGGTTGTGACATTCTAAAAGGTCACTACATGGCTCTTTCACAACAGTATCTTTCTATGAGAACTTAAGGTAACTGACGTCTTGCAATATTTCTAAAGAACATTGGTTAAAAATTTGACTACGTCGCGTCCGTGGCGTATTATTATGTGACAAGCTTCTGGATCCTGAGGTTATTGGTTTGAATCCCGCAAACAGTGCTCTGGTAAAATGGAGAGATCCATGCCTTTGCTAATCGTGGAAATGGAATGTATTCCTATCGTAACTTTCTTATTTATTTCGTAAAAAAATTTCGCACCGTGTATTGCCGGCTTAGAATATCACTACCCCTTTCTACCCAGGGGTGTCGTAAGAAGCGAGTTCTCTGCTATCAACTTCCAAATGTGGCTGAGGAGTTTCTAGCTCTTAAGCTGTGGATACCCCTTTTTGGGATTTATGGCTGTGAGTATACATACATATATATGTATGTATTTATACAATTTCTTATAAAATTCATACCAACATGGTAGCGGGCTATGTAGCTACCATTTTGTTACGCTTAGAATTCTCATGATGCATAAAGTGGGTTGGAATGTGGAGGAATGTATGAAAACAGAGAGGAAATCATTGTGATAATGAAATGAAAACTGGATTGTAAGTATATGGATAAGAAGAGACGCAAAAGTGGCCGCGTAGTGTCGGCTTATAATGTCACTACACCTTTCTGTCCATTGGTATCACAAGAGGCCACACTAGGGGTGTGAAGCTTTTTAAGTGGTTTTTGAGCGATGCGGTTAGATATCTATCATCAAAGGTACTTTATCTCTACTATCTTCTCCCCTATCAACTTCCAAACATGGCTGAGGGGTTTCTAGCTCTGAAGCTCTGGCTACCCCTTTTTGGGATTTGTGTCCGTGAGTATAAAAAGAAAAAAAAAGAAAAGAAAATATTTATTCGTTGCATACAAACTTACAACACTTAAACACAAAAACAAACAACAAGTACAGTAAATCCAGATAAAATTAAAAAGTCTTGCAACGAAAGGGTTGCTAACTCAGCGTATTGTTGTGAATGTAACCTCACAACACTGATTTTCAGTTAGCACATGACAAGAAAATGACATACGGTATGTCATTTTCTGTCATAGTTGATTATTACAAAGTTATAATGTTTGCTTTGCATCATCTTTTACCTTAACATCAAAAGGAAATGCAGAATTAATATTAAAGTTTCTCAATTTCTTACAAACGGTATCAGTTAAATTTTCCTGGTTTGAAATTTAATCTAAGTGTAAACAGTCTGCTCAATTTCAGAGTTGGCTACCTTGTTTCAGGTTGGTGAAATATTGATGACGTCACGATACACCTCCCCAGGGTTGTCACCTCAGTAATGGATTACCTTCTCTGGAATTAGGTTTCGGAGCAAAATACTGTTGACTTGTAACCATAAAGCCAAATGATTGCTGGGTAGTGTCAAAAATAAATATGTCTAACAGACTGCCTTCCATATGAACGTGGAATGCTTATGTTGGTTCAATTCAATTCAATTCAATTCAATTTATTTGCATGTCACAAGTTCATGAGATGTTACAAATAAAAATATAGTATAAGTACAGGTGACGCCCTGTAAGGGCACGGCAAACATCGTTTAGTGGTAGACTAGTTGTAGAGCAATCGAGGCATTCTATTTATTGTTCTGGTCATCAAAAAACTCCTTAATATTGTAGTAACATTTAATGATAAGATGTTTTTTTAAAGTCATAATAAATAAATTAAGTTTTTTTATATCTTTTATGTCATTTGGTATGTGATTATAGATTTTTATTAGCATGTGGTGAGGACTACACGATACTAATTTCATTGTGGTGAAAGGTCTTTGTAGTTGATTTAAATAACGGTCATTTCTTTTATTATTTTGCATTGAAGAGTAAAATTCATTATTTTTTCTAACAAATTTACAGCTTTCTAATATGTAAATTGAAGTTAGTGTTAATATATTATGTTTAATAAAAAATGGTCGGCATGATGTCATTTGGTCAATATTTGTTAGAATTCGTATACATTTTTTTTGTAACACAAAAATATCGCCCATGTCAGTACTATTACCCCATATTATTACGCCGTATGATAATCTAGAGTATGCGTATGCATAATAGGCTGCCAGTGCGACTTGGAAGTCTGTGACGCGTATCAATTGATGAAGAGCGTAAAGAAAAGATGATAATTTATTTTTCAGTTTAATAATATACGGTTGCCAGGTTAAATTTGTGTCAAGATCTATTCCTAGTAATGTGGCTGTTTTAACTATATCGATTTTAGTATTCTTATATTCTGCTGATATTTCTAGAGGCTTTTTTTGTGAAGGTTTAAATTGGATAATTTTAGACTTTCCTAAATTTAATTCTAGATTATGTTTTAATAGCCAATTTGATATATTGTTTAAAACATCATGCAATTTATATTCTAATTCATTGGGATTTGAAACTGAAAATAATATTGAGACGTCGTCTGCAAAAATTACACAATCTTGGTTTATGGCTTTTGGTAGACTATTTATATATACAAGAAAGAGTAGGCAGCCAAGTACACTTCCCTGCGGTATAGAACCAGTTACGGGAACCCTATCGGACCGCACGCTTTCAATATCTCCACTATCCAAGTTTGTGTTCTCTATTTCTACACATTGGAAACGATTATGCAAATACGATTTGAACCAATCAAAAGCAAATCCCCTAACGCCTAGTCTGTTAAGTATGTCCAAAAGTATTTTGTGTAGAACTCTTTCATACGCCTTACTCATATCTAGTAGGAGTCCTATGGAATATTTTTTCGTGTCTATTATGTCGTAGATATATTTTATAAATTTGTAGATTGCCAAAGTAGTAGAGCGATTTTTCCTAAACCCGTATTGTTTATCACTTATTAAATTATATTTATCGAAAAAACTGATGAGCTGATTAAATGAGCTGATTAGTTTAAATCGGTCTTAGGTCCCTTTTTATGTACTGGTTTTACGATGGATGTTTTTAAAGCATCTGGGAAAATCCCCTCTTTGAATGATTGGTTAATTAATGTAGTATATGGATTAGTTAATATTTCAGCACATTGTTTTATTAGAATTGGCGGGAGTTCATCTATACCATAAGATTTTTTATTCTTCATTGTTTTAATAATCTTATACACTTCATTGAGTTCTACGCACCTCAAGAAAAAAGTATTTAACACTCTATTTTCTACAAAACCGTTTTCTTCTGTTAAAGCCTTAGAAGGGGAAATAATTATTGAAATAAAATACTCATTAAATTTATTAGCAAGGACTTTCGGATTTTTTATTATTTTGTGGTCGGATTTTATTACTATATTAGTTCTCGCGTTCTTATTTTTATTCGTTTCCCTATTTATTATTTTCCACATACTTTGTGTTTTATTATCTAAATTTTCAAATTCACGTTTATTACGAAGTTTTTGTGATCTCCTAACTGCTTTTTTTAACACTTTACAATATGTTTTGTAGTCTTTTCTTAAGATATGGTTTTTTGTTTGTGATACAAAACTTCTCAAAAGCCTCTTGTTTCGGCAAGATATTTTTAAACCTGGTGTAAGATACGTATTCTTTTATTTAAATTTTAAATGAAATATTTTTTTAGGTATACATAAATCTAATATGTTTGTTAATGTTTCGAGAAATAAATTATAGTTTTCATTTACGTCGTAGCTAAGTGGAAAAAAGTTAGTCCAATCTATTTGGGTTATTTTATTTTTAAAGTTAATTATATTTTTATCATTAAATAATCGCTTCGATATCGAAAACTGTAAAATATTATGTAATGCTAACCCTGATGAAAATAATATACCTCTATGGTCTGAAAAACCCCATTCTTCAACAACTACTTTAGAATTTTTCATATTAAAGTTAGAGAATAGTAAATCAATGCATTTTGCAGTTGATTTTGTAATTCTTGTCGGATATTGACTAGTATTTGGTTTATTTTTGCTGTCTTCTGTGGATTTTATTGCATTATGTATGTATGGGTCTGGGCAACCGACGACAACTGCTGACGAGTTTGATGGAGATGCATCTACGGTTATATTAATTTTCTTTGTATTTTCTTTAGACGGATGACCAAACGAGTGATCTTTACTAGTTTGTGGTGGTATTATTATTTGTTTTCCATTTACAAACAGATTATTGTCTTTTATTATAGTATGGTTTCCATTTTTTCTTTCAGTGTATAAAGCTTTTCTCAGATCTTTTTGTTCCTGTAGTTGTTGCGGATTTAAAAATTCTGAAACGCTGAGACCTGTTCCTTTAAAGCAAAAAGCATTACTAAGTATAAAGTTTTTCATTCGTTTGCTAATCAAATCTATTTTTATGGGCCTTGTGCCATTTCTTTTTCCAATAAATGATATTTCTTCTATGTAATCCGATAAATCAATTTCAAGTATATCATAGAAAATATATATTATTCTATTTATTATATCTTCTTCTGTTTCCCATACGGCTTTTGATAGCCCATGTAGAACTAATAGCTTATCTGTATTTTCTATAGATCTTGTTTGGATATTATTAGTAATATTTAAAATAGTTTCTTGAAGTTTTCTATTCTCTTCTTGTAAATAGCTGCATTGTCTTTCTAACACTATTATTTTATTATTTATTATATTCAAATTCTCTTTTGTGAGTGATTAATTGACTAATGTCAATTTTCCAAAATTTTGTAGAAAGTCCGATCTCAAATTGCTAACTGCATTCTCGATCTTCGTCTGAATTGATAAATTTAATGAAGATAAGATATGTTGATTATTCTCTTTTAAAATTTCTTTAAATTTTTGTATGTTTATTGTATCTCCGCTTGGAATATTGGGTATACCAAACATATTCGCAGAGCAGATTGATGAACGACCTTCATCCCTTTGTGTATCCCCATAAATCGAGTTAATGGGGGAGTTTTCAGGATGGTTAAAAAGGATTAAACTATTTCATTCCTTTTTATTAAGTATAATATAATGAAAATTTCTAAAGTAATCATAAATTTACAATCATTTCTTATTCATACCGTTTATTTGCCATTTATCACAAAAATTTAAATATGGAAAATTTTAAATATTTTAAATTTAATATCCCCAATAAAAACTTATAAATAAATAAGGTACTTATTATAAATAATTAAGTTGTGAAAGCGACAAAATATTTAAAAATATGCCACTCGAGTAAAAGCAAAGCTATTGTTGTACAACATTTAGGGTTGACTTCAAACCATTATAAAATATTGAACTGTACTGCACTTCATAAAATTTGATTTTTGATTACATTTGGATTAGACGTTTAAATACCCTTAAGTCGGAATTGTGATCAATAACATTTTGTCAAGCAAAAGGTCATGTAAATATTCAAAATAAATATGAATTTAGAATTATAGAGAAGCAAAATAAATATTGGAATTGAAAATAAATAATGTATCTTTTATGTGTCTGACCATTGCAACCACGTCATTAAGAGAAAGCCAAACCACCATGTTATAAAATTCACTATAATTAAAATGTATAGGATATCGGGTCCACATCACAGATGTCATACGTAATGATGTAAGATTTTTAATGTTTTGAAAGTGATTTTTGGGCGATGTGGTTGGAGATACGTCCACCTCAACCAACTTACCTTCATTTAACTTTTATTTAACCATAGTTTAGTCAACCTTTATTTAACGGATGACTGTTAAGTCACCTAACTTATATTATTTCATGTTATAAGAAGTTATGTTTCGTTGTGTTGTTACATTACAATGTGGAAGATAATGTCAGTAGATATCTATAGTATAGTAGACCGTGCGAGTATTTGTTCAAAAAGGCAGGTAACCGAATTACAAAAAATATGCATGTATGAAAAGATCGATTGATGTGATCGAAGCTAGAGAGGTTTGCCAGGATCGTAACAAGTGGCGATCGATAGTCTCTACCCACCCCAATGGGAACTAACCGCGTGAGTTTATTTACGTATGTTATCCAATTCACAAACCAGATAATCAAAGTTGCAATAATTGAAAAGATTCATAATATTGTCCTCACAAACCACTTTAATTAAGACAGAATTATTAAGTCGATCTAAGTATTCGTAAAAAATGCTTTTGAAACCGTCCAAAGAAGAATAAAAGAATATTAAGCCAAAATTGAATAAAAGATGAAAAACATATAATAATATGCTACGGAAACATAAAGTTGATCCTTAGGTAATACTTTTAAATTATCCGCAAAGAGCATTGCTTAGGGAATATTATTTGTCATTTCCTGTAAATGAAATATGCAGCCATTAAATTTATTATACCATTACTTAGAAAAGCCCCTTCTTAGAGGTGTTTTATGTTTTTTTAGGTTTTCGTTTATTTTCTAAAGAGAATTTCATACATATATACTTTCATATACTCACGCCATTATTTCCCATTGGAGAAGGCAGAAACTGTCGATCGCCAATTTGTATGATCCTGGCAAACCTCTCTAGCTTCGCTTACATTCATGCTCTTTTATTCTTCTTAGTTCGAACGCCTGCCTTTCGAGCACACAGTGAGTATGTCGTTCGGGTTTTACAAAATTTCGAAAAATATTGAATAGATTTCATGTGTTCTCTAAGTACTCAGATTTTATAAATATGAAACTATGATACCCTTAAAAAAAGAAAACGAATAAGAACAACCATTATGTTGAACAGAGCATTATTTATTTTTAAAATTACTGTACTGTTAAATAATTTAAATCTTTTTGTTCATGAAAACATCATGTGGGGAGTATTACTAATAAATAAAGAATAAATAAAGGAAAGAAAAATTTCGCGTCGGCAGCTATTGACACGGTAGCTCAATTGGTAGAGCGACGGGGGCGTATACCCGAGGTTGCGGGTTCAATTCCCGCCTATGTCGTAATTTTTGTTTCTTTTATTTATTCTTTATTTATACTGTTAAATTGTAGCAAATCAGGGAATTCGAATGTCTTTGTTCATAAAACCTCATGTGGGGATTATCTATACTTATAATAAATCTGTAGAGAGGTCAATTCTGTACATGAAATATATTTTCAAAATAACTATCAGGGGGTGATTAGTGATCGATACTGATGCCAAAAATGCAATCAGTAAAATTTTTGTCTGTCTGTCTGTCTGTCTGTCTGTCTGTCTGTCTGTCGGTTTGTATGTTCCTTATGGAAACAAAAACTACTCGACCGATTTTAACGAAACTTGGTACAATTATTCTCCATACTCCTGGGCAGGTTTTTGTATACTTTTCAGCAGAGTAGTAAAGGGGAATTTTGGGAAATTTTGGGAAAACGGGAGAAGTTACTACATTTTTTAAGCTTCCGTCGCGTGTGCAGCCTTAATGGTTAAACTTACATAGAAATCATGTATGACGGAAATATTTTTCATAAAATTATCTAAAAAAAAATCCGCAACAGTTTATGTCTATCTTTTACGGTTGACTCACAATAACACGTGTAATTCCTGATAGCTTAGCAGTTCGGAACATTCTGATTATATTTGTTTTCTCTTACGTTTGTAAACCTCTCACTCATCCCTAATTTAAAAAAGGTAACATTATTACCTATTCAATAAAAAAGAATCATAGAAATCGGTAGAGGAACACCGAAATTATACATTAAATAAGCCATCGCGCCCGTGACCAAAACCGAATCGTTACTAATTTACATATAACATACTAGATGGCGCCAGTAGTTGCATCTTACAACATGTAATGATTTATTTTTTTGATTGTTATAAATACTTCATAGCGTTTTATTCCAAAATTTGCTATTAAACGGAAATACTGAACCGTTCATAAAAGCGCATTAAAAATCACCAAACTACACTGTTTAGGGAGTGCTATACATTTATTAAATTGAAAACATTGCGCTGAATTTGACAATGCTTGAGCAGTGACTAAAGAAAGAAACCTCAGATATTTATTACTAATAAATCAAAGATACATAATGGAAAGTAAAATTTCAACACCGGCGGGAAAGTCACGGAAGTTTTTAAAACCTGTTTTTACATATACAAATGTGATTTTAAATACGATTTTATAAAAATTATACCTCTCAGAAATTAAAATATGACTAATAATTTAACAATTTTATACAAATATTTTTATTTATATTTACTCATATACATAGTTTAATTATAACATAATATATATAAAGGGTAGCAGAAGTTCAGAAAAAGACATTCGAGTTTTTGAAAACATGTGGGGAGAAGATCGTAAAATAAACATTTTGGTTATGGTTCTCCAACCGCCACGCCCAAAAAACATATACATAAACAGCGACGTGCGCGACAGCAACAACGGCCTCCTGAGGACCGTGGCGGACCGAATCCAGGGCACCCTTCAGGAGCACTGGATGAAAATGCACGCTCCTGTTTAACGTCCTCAAAGGAAGTTCTAGTCCGTGTGTCCGTTAGCATTGTACATAATATCAGGTAGCCTGTTTGTTTATAATGTAAATAATTATTGCTTGTTTTAAATTTTTTAATTGTGTTGTTTTTTTTTTAATTGTGTTGTTTTGTATCATACATATAGTTTACTAAAAATAGTCTTAAGTCTTCTTACTAACCATTGTATGTTATGTATACATACATACATACATACATATTCTCACGCCGTTAGTTCGTTCGTTCGTTCGTTTATGTTATGTATATTATTATTATTATAAACCCCAATACCCTTAGTCGCCTCTTGCGTAAACCCACGGGAAGAAATGGGGTAGTGTTATTCTAAGCTGACAATAGCTGAGAATGTATGTGGATAAAAATACAAAATAGCTTAAACATCATCGTTTCTTCTTGCTTTGTCTTCTGAAACCCGTATAAACAGATGAATAAGTATTTTTTTTATCAAAATATATTTCTTTAAATTTTTTTCAATCAAAATAGATATTTTTCATCTTTATAGATTTTGTTTGATTGCTCATTCATATGGCTTCAATACCCCTTAAAAAGCAAGTTAAAATAATTGACATTCTATAATTTTAAGCTGAACTTTACCGTTTAGTGGCGCTGATGAATGGAAACAAGATTAAAAGTAGTTAGTTCTTCGCACCTCGGACAGAGGGCGACAGTGCGGCATTCCACGCTGCAGTTTTGTAATTAAATAATCTACCTTCCCACTCGATAAAGTTCTGAACTATTTACAACTATTAAGTAGAAGCGAGATGTTGTACGGCTTTTCTGAATTAACTGAGCATGTCTGAAGCAACTGGATGAATGGGAAAACTTGTGAACTATGTTAAATGAAGAATAAGTATTAAAAATATAAAATGATTTTAAATTAAACGCTTCTTTAATAATTAGAGTAAATCCCATTTCATTTATTTTTTTAAGTTTTGTTCAAATTGGTTTATTTTATGGTTTTGATGGTTGATTAATGGTTAAAGGTTCTAACCCAAAGCGACTTCATGGAGTCATATAAGTAAATTAATACCAGAATTACATATTTTTAAGTTAAATTCATGGTCGAACATGCCATGGTATACACCAAAATAACTTGCTCTACTCCATGTCCTATTTATATTACTTAACATTTTTTCCCGTCATGAAGTGCCGACTTAGAACGTCACTACCCTTTTCTACCCACACGGGTGTCGTGAGAGGCGACTAAAGATATGAAGCTTTTTAAGTGGTTTTTTGGGGGATGCGGTTGGAGACCTATCACCAACGGTAGTTTTTTTTTACCATCTTCTCCTTTATCAACTTCTAATTGTGGCTGACTAGTTTCTAGCTCTAAAGCTCTGGCTACCCCTTTTTGGGTTTTGTGGCCGTGAATATATATGTATGTATTTTTTACACCTGAATTTTTTTGCTATGTAGTGTCGGCTTAAAATTTGTTGTGTTGTGTCGGCTTAGAATAGCACTACCCTATTTCTGCCGGTGGTGGGTGTACGTAAAAGGCGACTAACGGTATTGGGGCCTTTAAGGGATTTTTGAGCGATGCGGTTGGAGACCCCTCACCAACAACCTTTATTTAAACATCTTTTTTCCGACGCAACTTCCAAAAGTGGCTGAGGAATTTCTCATTCCTTAGCTCTGGCTACCCTTTTTAGGGATTTATAGCCGTGAGTATATGTATGTATTTTTTTCTTGGACACTGCTTACACTGAGGGGGCACGTTTGTCACTTCTTTGCAGGAAAATACTATCACAAGACTGATGACCACTTGCTAAATGGGTTTTCTTTAAATAGTTTTCCTTACCATCGTAAATTGCCTTGCTAATTTAACAACACTATTGACCGAAAAACACATATGTGTATGCCCAATGGCGGATTCGAACCAATGCGTTTCTTATGTAAACGATGGTGTCTCCATTAATTTAACTTTAGTAAATATAATATATAAATATAAATATAATTTAAAATTAAAAGAAAAGAGATAATGAAGTTACTTTATGTGTTTTGAATTTGTTACATAGGAAGAAACCTTTAATTAAACTTTGAACTTGATACGGGGCAGCATTAAAGTAATGAAGAGATTTTATCATCGACGAATTCCATTTTACTTCCTTGTTTATTAAGACATTCGTTTCTGATTCGAAAGTATTTTAAATCTGATAAAGCGGTACCGAATATCTATTACCAGTTATATTTACTAATATGATATTAAAAGCTACTGTAGTACTAATTTAAATCTTTTTGTTCATGAAAATTTCTTGTGGGGATTATTACTAATAAATGAAGGACAGAAAAAATTTTTTGACCTTTATTTATTAGTAATACTGTAGTACTAGTTTTAAAATATTTTATAAAGTTATAATAAACACCAATTACATTATAATAATGATAATATGTATAATGACTTACATTCTTAGTATGAAATTTACTAATTTAAACCTTATTAAAATAATACAAAAGACAAACCAAAGATATTTTAAAGATATAGAAAAGGTGATAAAATGTGTCTGAAATTGAAAGAATAAAAGATTGATGAATGTACAAAGTAGCAATACATATTTTTTTATCCAATCCTATTGGACAATAATGGCGTAAATGTGTCTTTACGTATGTATGTATTTACTAGACATATTCCATATAAGCAACATAACTACATCTAGATCAAGATCGTACTAAGTGGCGATCGATAGTCTCTGCCTATCCCAATAGGAATAATGGGCGTGAGTATTAGTAAGTAAGTAAGTAACTACATCTACTTTTTTATTAATTTATTTAAAAATAACAGCTCACATTTTTCATCTCCACAAAGCCAAGTCGCATAAGTTTCAATTACCAAAAAAAGGAGATTTGGCCAGAGTTCATAAATTCTAAAGTATTTTAGGTTCTAGGTTAGCACAATAATCAATATTAAATCATCGTTTGACATGAGTTACAATTTGTACTTTTACTAATAGCTATTTATTCCAGAATATATTTTGAAAACCAAACTACAACACTCATTTAACTTAAACAGAAACTTTACCAATATTGATTCGTAAAGTTTACTTAACGCTTTCAAATTGCTTACTCATTTTACCAAAACGATAAGATCTTAAGAAACAAATTCACAAAAGTTTTATCAGTAATCTTGATTGATGATTGGCAAAGCAGTAATTTAACTTCCTCAATCTTATTTGGATACTATCTACTATATACTTATCAGATAAAATATGTTATTCATTTAAAGTAGTAAGAAACCGCGAGCTAACATGAACTACTTTTAATTTTGGACAGTGAAAAATACTAAGGTAAAGAAATGAAACAATGCGGTTTAAAGCTGACACTATATCAACATTACACAGGGTAAAAACAAAGTACAACTTTTCTTTTAACAAGAAGAAAATATCTTAATTAGATGTTCACATATACATATACTCACGCCTGAAAATCCCTAGAAGGGGTAGCCAGAGCTAAGGAATTAGAAATTCCTCAGCCAATTTTGGAAAGTTGCGTGGGGAAAAGATGGTAAAATAAAGTTTGTTGGTGATGGGGCTCCAACCGCATCGCCCAAAAATCCCTTAAAAGCCCCAATACCGTTAGTCGCCTCTTACGTACACCCTCCGTAATAAATGGGGTAGTGCTATTCTAATCCGACACTACACAGCAATAAAATGACAAAAATACTCGTTTGAGTTTGTTTTTGTTTATAAATGTGTTTGAGAAATAACAAATAATTATTTGTTCAATAATAATTGATACTTCAAGGCAGAGCTCAACAAATATCGGAAATTTGAGTAAAATTGACAGGCTCAGAAGTTAAGTGCGTAAATACCCTCAGGCTCGAAGATCAAACCTGACTCACACGCCAGTCTCTTACAGGCAAAACTGTGTTACAACTGATTACTAAAATCAAACTATTTGACATAGAATTTGATATTGTGACTTGTAACTTTGTATGATAGTTTACATTGATACTGATTTGTGTAACTCTGAACATTCAGAACTATCAGAATCTTACTCTACTATACTATCAGACTCAGCTGTAAAAGGCACAGTTTTTATTTTCGACGACATGATAGTCTAATGGGTAGAACACCCGTCTGTAATGTAAACAGACAGGCGTGAGTTAAAATCCCGGGTCGGGCCTACACCAATTTTTCTTTTCTTAAGTCATATGTGTGGTTAATTTATCATGTTTTTTTACGGTGAGGGAAAACATCGTGAGTAAACCCACATGGCAGAGTTGTACTTAGCCATATGTGTATTCTTACAAAACGGCGATAGGCCTGCCCCTATCACGTGATTACTAGGTGACAACGTCACGTGATGTTCAGAAGTATTAGTACCTCTGCCAGCCCCTTGGAGGTTATTCAGCGTAAATGTTTATGTTACATTTATTTCCGATTTTAGACAAGCATCTTATTTTTTTAATAGTTCTACTATGGCCTTGAATATATACGACCAAAACAATTAAACCGAAAAACTTTGGTAGATCAGGTACCAAGATAATAATGAATTATGAATTCCTCGTATTAAATAAATAAAAAGTTGGAAACAAAATTTTTATTAATGGAGGTCGTCTAGTGACTGCTATGTAACAATTTTTTCAGAAAAACTACTTCTATTTATATTATAGCATAAATTCCTTGCTTTAGAAAAAAATATATTATACGAATATCAATCTATTTTAATTTTGGCTCGGTCAAAGCCTTTGTAAAATAGTTTGACGATGCATACAGGTTTACAATATAGTACTAAGTCCAATACATGATTGAATATGTTTTTGTTTTATTGTTTGAATGTTCTTTTTTTAATAATAATCTTTTAAATGTTTTTTTTAAATAAGCAATTTAATTTAAAATGTAGTAAGACACACTCCTGTGTAAAAATAGTAAGAAAGCAAATTTTCACAAACCTATGTCAACGGATTTTATTGTAATAAGTTATAGAAAGTTATGTTTTACTTATTAATATTACTGTCGAGTGGAGAATAAAGTATTTCATATAACTGATCTCGATGTCATATTGTAGAAGCAACGATAAATGTGTTGTTCCGAACTTTGTTAATACGTCGTAACTTATGTTCGGAATTAATCCTATGAGGCAATATTACAAAAGTTTTGTCAGGATTATTTCTATATCTTAAGAATCTTACCCATTTATGGTGTATTTTTTATTATTCAGGCCGAACAGCTTATAATTCAAAATAAGTAAATGTAAAAATGCTGTGCAGTGTCGATTTCGAATAGCACTACCCTGCTTCTTCCCGTGGGCATACGTAAGAGGCGAGTAAGGGTATTAGGGCTTTTTGATGGATTTAGGCGATGTGGTTGGAGACCCATCACCAAAAACCTTCGTTTTACTCTTTCAACTTCCAAAAGTAGCTGAGGAATTTCTTATTCTAAGCTCTGGCTACCCCTTCTGAGGCTTTTTATGTATGAAATAAACAAGTTATGCAATCAAATCATTATTGACGCCGGACACACACGCTCCAAAGAAATAAAAATGGTGGCAGGCAGAGGAAGAGATACTTGCTTTGAGACGCGCAAGTACGTAATATTTTAAGCAGAAATAAAAACACAAGTACCTTTTTTAAGTTTCGTGTTTGATAAAGTTATAATTTTATTTTGTATAAAGTTATAATTTCATTTACGAAATGAAACAAATGTAAACGAAGCTAGAGAGGTTTGTCAGGATCGTACGAAGTGGCGATCAATAGTCTCTGCCTACTCCAATGGGAACTAATGCCGTGAGTATATGTAAATGAACATACATACATATACAAACTTCTCTACCTTCGTTTACATTCATCAATCTTTTCAAGACATGATAGAATATTTTCATAATTATTTATTGTATATTAAACTAATTTACAAGAAAAACATCTTTTTTATGTTAAAACATTTACACTTCAGTGACGCTACCATAAGCTTTATCGAATACTATATCTCATAAAAATAGATTCACTTATTAATGTAAGAAAAAACGTGATTATGGTACATACCTATTTTCACCTCACCACCCACATTCTACTAAGCGGTTAAAAATAATAATTGACCAATGAAGTTCTAATTACTGAAATGGAAATAAATCGCTGTAGCCTACTACTGCGTGGTTAGAGAGACATGAGGAATCTATAAATATTTTCATTTTCTGCCATTTGGCACAAACAACTGAAATATATGTGCATTCAATAGCAGTACACCTAAAATAGAAGCATTTAAGATATGTTTCATTCAATTAAAAACACAAAACTATTATTTCAAAAAGGTCCCGTCGTTTGTTATTGTATGATTTATTTTTTTGTGATTTTACTTATACATTATCAATCAATCGATCAAGAATAAAGGTGAGAAATATCGTAGCGTATGTTATTGTAAAAAATATAGAAATATTAATGTCAAGATCGTTTCGGCACATAGAGAGGAAGGAGAATAGTAAATTGGTAAAAGAGATTTAGCCAATGTGAAAGGTGATGTTTGCAGAGAAAGACCACAAAGGACGCATTCGGATCAAATACGGACTGTGCTCGAAGAGGCAGGAATTCGAAGTATGAACAATAAAAGGGCACGTATGAAATATTCTGCCAGGGTCGTACTAAGTGGCGATCGATAGTCTAAGAAAGTAAGAAGAAACTGTATGGCCGCACTTTAACTGGGTTTAAACCCTAGGCAATTTATCACAAATTGAGGTAGCTAAAGCTTTCATATTAGATTGACCTTAAATAAATTTAAAAAATGAATGTAGTTTTTCTTATAAGAATTAAGTTTGTCTAGAAGAGATTACATTAACCGAAAATATAAAAAAAAATCGCGAATTTTACTTTTATTTTACTTATGCTCTGTGTTACATGTTTTTAACCGTGATGTAGAGTTAATATTATATTCTATTCTATAATCACAAGTGTACAGGTTCATTTATATCGTTTGACTCGGCTCTTAGTAGGAGACATATCGGTCAGAATATCAATATTTGTACAGTTGCTGATATTGAAAAATAAATTTTTTTTTTTTGATTTTATATGTTCAACTTATTTTATATTTGCCAATCGTTCCTTTAATGCTTATTCAATTCTCGTTTTTTTTAGTTTTCACATTCCAGATTCTGAATAAAAATATAACTTAGTAAATATCAGGTTTTAAAAAAATTATAATTTTACTACTTTTTGTATATCGTATTTTATACCGCTGGAATATTGAGAGTACTATCTTCTTTTTGTAGTCGGTTAATAAAAAAAGAGGCTCTAAAGCTGTGCCCAACACATAAACTTTACAAATACTACAAAGCAAATTAAGCGAAATGTTTTTTATATCATTAACTTTACAGTTATAAAAGCGTATAAATCTTACAAAAAATATAAAATTAAATTGATAATAAAATAAGAAAAATAAAGTTTAATGTAAACAAAATAGAGTTGCATGCATAAAACGCGCTTTATAATATAAGTATTTTAGTTGAATATGAGATTAATGATGCACTGTGATTAATACCTTAGCAATTTCTTTATTCCACACGCATCAGTTCAACCTCAATATTAAAATTCTCTTAAATTAATTTGTGAGCCGGTGCCAGCCTGCGTGATGATTGATAATAATAAGTGTGTATTTCGCACTTCATATACATGTACAATGTAGGATACCTTGTAGTTGTAGGGATGTTGTAGGGTAAATTGATTTTTGTACGTATTACCATTTAAAACGTAAGGCGATAGATATATATTGTTTAGATTGTAATAATCAGAGATAGATAGTAGGGTGAATTTAGTTTTGTTTGACTGGCACCGACTCAAAAAATAATTTAAGAGAATTTTAATATTTAGGTAGGTTGAACTGACGCGTGTGGAATAAAGAAATTGCTAAGGTATTAATCACAGTACTCATATTCAACTAAAATACTTATTTCGTACTTTTTAGTACTAGATTGTTTATTTTCGGTTGTTTTTTCAACAATGAAGTCGGTTTTCTTTTTGTTAAAAATTATTTTATTTTACGAGTTTTAGAGATGGGTAGACCTGGCAAAGATGCCTCTCGGATGAGGAAGCGACGGTTACTGTATTATTCTTCGCATTTTCGGTATTTCTATTACTGTACGATATTAAATAGGCTCAACCATATGTAACTTTACATTGTTCTTGAAATCCCTCAAAAGGCGATGGTCTACAATTCTACATTTCAAGAATGACTCAATCGTTCACGCTGAATATCCCCGAAGGGGTTAGCAGAGGTAGTAATACTTCTGAATATCACGTGACATTGTCACCTGTTGTTCAGAGTACCCACGATTTGATTAGGCAGTGTTCTCACGTCATACAGGTCAGGCCTATCGGCGTTTTGAACAAATACACTGTCACATGATTGTGAGTTTCGACAGTCCCCTCGATTTCCTGGGATGCCATCATCAGATCCTGGTCTCATGGTACTTTCTCGTACTTACTTAACAATAACATAACTAAAGAAATGTTGAGTGAACCTGTACTTCTCTTCATAAAAGCTACGAAGAGGAGCATAAATCTTTATGGAATGGTGAAAGAACTGTTTCCTAACTCCTAGTGATTAAGGACCCACACCTTCCGTCATCAGCTCAGCAGCATAACAATATGATTTTCAGAAGCAAATGCCAATATAAGTTCAGAAAATATGTAAAACGCGGTACATTTGCCTATAAAATTTCAGGGTTCCCCTCGATTTCTCCAGGATCCTATCATCAGACCCTGATATCCTCATCATGGTACCAATCCGGGAGTATCTTCTATCGAATAAAAAAATAATAATCAAAATCGGTTTATAAATGGGGAAGTAATCGGCGAACATACATAAAAAAATAAAAAAATATACGGTCGAATTGAGAACACTCCTTTTTTTGAAGTCGGTTAAAAAGTAATCAGAATTCAATATTCTCTATGCACTCACTCCTACGTCAAAACTTGTTTGTCTACACTTCTACACTAATATTATAAAGAGGAAAACTTTGTTTGTTTGGTTGTAATGAATAGGCTCAAAAATTATTTGACCGATTTTTAAAATTCTTTCACAATTCGAAAGCTATATTATCCACAAGTAACATAGAATAAGTAAGATATTTGGATTTTTCGGACACAAACTGAAAAAAATCAACCAAAGAAGTTACTTATTTTGCGTACGCTGCCTAAACTGCAAAAGATAGAACCTTAGAATGTTATAATTCATTGTAGATCTTATAAATATCTACAAAAAAGTCCGCGACACACTATACCTATCCATGTCGAGTGAGGCACAACAACCACATTATATATATAAAAGAAAGTCGTGTCAGTTACACTATTTATAACTCGAGAACAAATGGACCGATCCGGCTGAAAATTTTTGGAAAGGTTGCTTAGAACCAGGAAAAGGACATAGGATATATAACATCGCGCTAAATACTGTAGGGGGTAAACAGTGAAAATTTTTAACACCATCCATTTGAAGCTGGGGCGGACCATGTATGCAATACAGTAACAACAAGCATACTGAGCGTTGGTACATGAAATAACCGACAAACTTTTACTTAAATCTTTTAGCAATAAACTAGGGAGGCGCGATAACTATTCTTTTTCTTATGAGTCGCTATTACATCACAAATGTTACAAATATTTAATTAAAAATCTTATATACATATAATCATATAATAATAACAACAATAATTTACTAACAAATGATAAAAACACAA